>JAKSZU010000010.1:10042160-10299660 GCA_026018925.1 Tupaia tana
AAGTCTTTTCATGGATATTTTGTTTCTTTGTTCTGTGATGTCGCCTGGAGCCATTTAAAAAATGACTTAATGACAAAAAAAAATAATTGCTCTTTGTAACTAATGACTGTGTCAGAACTTGGGAATCACCAAAGCCTTGGGAAGTAGAAACTGAGACGCGGCGGGGTGGGGGTGCTGCTCTCCAGGCAAGCAGACCAGCAGCCACACAGTGGCCAGGGCCCTTCGCACCTGGACGCCCCCTGCCCTTCTCTGCAGTCAGCCAGGGCCTCATGCTTGTCCCAGCCTGGGGCTTCAGGCCTCAGGTCCCCAGGTGTTCCCCCTGGGTTGAGAGGAATGGCCAGAATGCCTGAGGTTGGCCTCAGCGGCCCAGCTTGGCCTAGCTTGGCGTAGGCTCTTCTCCATAAAAGGCCCTTGGAGGGGCTCCCCCGCCCTCAGGCGAGGGTGAAGGGGTAGGCGTGCCCTCTCCACTCCACTCCAGCAGCCTCGTGAAGCCCCAAGGGTGCCCAGGTGCAGGGTTCCCCGGGGTCTCCTCCTCCTTCTTCTTTTAAATTTGCTGCAGGGTGCATGCACTCGCCAGAGATAGAGAGATAGAGGGCATGTGAGAAATCACCCCGCAAGGGGATGGTCACACCACAATCCCATCTCCTTTGTCCTCCTCTCAGGATTTTGGGCACACACACACACACACACACACGTGTCTGGTGTGTTTTTCAAGTCTCCAGGACTGGGGCTTGAACTGCACAGTTGACCATGTGGGATCCAGTCACCTTAACCACCACGCCACCTGGCTGGCCCCCTCTGGGTCTTTTTAGAAAAGATATTGTAACGGTTAAGTAACGACTGAATAGATGCGAGGCGTCCCACGTGATGGTCTATGTCACCTGGATCTTATGGCTCTGTCTCCCACCAGGCCAGGCGCTCGCTGAGACTGAGGCAAGCCTCTCCCTCCTGACGCTCCTGCCCGTTCTTCCCTCCAGGAGAGGGGGTGCGTGTGCTCCAACCTACTGCTCCACCTCGGGCCGGCCGGGACCCTAGGGAGCTCTGGGCTGGGGCAGGGGCCTGTCAGGGCCTAAGCCCCAAGAGCTCAGCGTGCCCGCCTCCTGTCACCATCCCTCCCCAGGCACCTTGGCAGCCTCTGGGGAGCGGCCGGGAGATGGGGAGCGAACTGCTCACACAGCAGATTCCACTCCGTTCCGGCCTGGCCCTCGCACAGATCTCTCCCAGGGGGACATGCTGGGGGGGAAAACCCGTTAACTTGTGCCTTCTATTTGGTTTTCCTCTGGTTATTGTTTAAAATGCAGAGATTATGAGGTCAAACTCTCCCAGCCAATATTTTTCTAATGAAAAATGTAGTAAGGCACGACTGAGTAATCTAATCTATAAGTTAAGCGCTCCACACAGCAGCGATTTTCACCGACAGAACTTCAATAAATCTTGTTTTGAGAAAAATGATATGAGGCTGATGTTCTATTTTTGTCAATTTGAATGGACTCCCCTGCCCCCCACTCCCCAGAAACACTGCATTGCACCCAGCCCGTCTCCTCCTTCCCTCCCACGAGCTGGCTGGCTGGAGGGGAGCAGGGTAGGGTGGGAGCCCTCGGTTCTGCTGCAGCTCGGCTCTAGAGGGTATGCTGAGCCCGCCTGGTCTCTGTGGCTCTCCTGGCGAGGGGTTGGGGAGGGCTAGGTGTCCCAAAGAAAAAGGCAGGCCATGATCTAGGGGCATGATGTCTACTTCCTCACCACGGGTCGGGGTGGCCCAGGCAAACCCGTCTCCCCCGTCTCCTCAAGGCTGAGCAGAGAGCAACGGCTCAGCTCGCGTTGTCCCTCAACTCCCAACAAGCCATTGGTAGATTTGGCAAGAGAGGCCCCACCTCAGGCAGAATTAAAGCTGCTGGTCCCCTACCTGTAGTCTGCCTTGAGCATGGTAGACCAGGCAGAATGTAGTAAACCTTAACCCACCCACCCCAATAAAGGGCGTGTGTGTGTGTGTGTGTGTGCACACGCGTGTACCAGTGTGTACCTGTGTGTAGGGCTCTGGGAAGTGGGGCTCTCCCAATGGGACACGAGGCTGTCATGGGGCATGGTTGCCAAGACTAGGATCAAGAAAGAGATTTGGAGCCCAGGGAATACGTGGGCGGCCGGGAGAGAGACTATGGAGAGACTGCCTCTAGAAACTGGAGAAGCCTAAGGGCAGCCAGAAAGGATTACTGCACCTCGTCAGACAGAAGTCAATTAGGAGAGGCTTTGAAAGGGGGAGCTCTCCTCTCTGCCTCCCAGCCACTATGCAGTGAAGGGAGCCCACTAGGACAGAACAGAGCTGCCTAGGAGAGAGAAAGATTTTCTGGGTGGAGACATTAGGCAGTGTTTAGATCAGAAAGAGCCAGAGGCTGCCTCAGTCTGCAACCTGCAGGCATGAAAAGCCAAATCAGAGTGACTCACACCTTGCTGTGTCCAGGAGAGCTGACTGCAGTCGAAGGAAGCCTGGAGCTGGGGTTCTACAAATCAGAGGACCCAAGTTCTAGCATTACCAAGAGCCTCAGGTGTTTCCTCTGTAAAACGAAGAATATAAGACTAACCCTATTTACGTGATAGCAATGCAGCAGAGGATACAGGAGAATATGCACGAGGATGTGCAGTTAAAGTATTACCAAGGTGAACCAGCCATAGGTAAAGCTGTAACTGCAGTGGCCTGGGAAAGGTGGCTCAAAGCCATTATTCCATTATCATAAGGGAAATGCAAATAAAAACCACAATGAGATATCATTTAACCCAGTCAGAATGACTGTGATCAAAAAAATTAAGAACAACAAGTGCTGAGGAGGCTGTGGTGAAAGGGAACTCTCCTGCACTGTTGGTGGGAAGATAAATTATAATGGTACAACTATTATGGAAAACAATATGGAGATTCCTCAAAACCTACAAATTAGAATTACAATATGACACAATAATCCCACTCCCTGGTATTTAACCAAAGGATAGGAAAATACTCACTTGGAGAGACACCTGTACATCCATGTTTATTGCAGCACTATTCACAATTGGTAAGGCATGGAAACAACCTAAGTGCCCAAGAACTGATGACTTGATTGAAAAACTATAGCATGTATATACCATGGAATACAACTCAGTTATAATGAACAATAAGAGCCTATCATTTGATTCAAAGTGGATGAATATTGAAGACTTAATGCTCAGTGAAGTAAACCAAATTCTGAAAGACACACACTGTATATCCCCACTCAATACAAACTGAATGTCAGCATGCTACTAGAAATGAAACGATCTGGATGTGATGGTAGGGAGGATAAACGTAGATACCAGAGACTGTAAGAAAGGAGGGTAGATGGTAGAGAGTGGGTGGGAGAGGCAAAAAGAAGAAATACTTAACAGAAAGAAAAATGTAAAGTTCTTTGTTGAAAATGATGTATATGGGACCAGCAGATGGTATAATGGCTACGTAGCTGGACTCCCATATAGTTGACCGTGGTTGGAGTCCCGGAACCAGTGGCTTAAACTCAAGCTGGGCACATGTGCATGTGTGCCCAAGATCCCAAGAGGAAAATGGAGGAGAAGGGATTGCGGCATGGCCATTGCCCCTGGGGGGGGGGGGGGGTTGATTTCTTGCTCTCTGTTTCTGTCTTTCTGGTGAGCACACACACTCTACAGCAAAAATCTCTCCAAATAAAAAAGAGAGAGAGAGAAAATGATGTATATGGTGATATCCTTGATTTGAGTGTCAAGTATTACAAGCACGTTGAAAAGCCATACTGTGCGACCAGCAGGAGGTGTGGTCGTTGAGGCACTGGACTCCCACGTGGCCAACTACGGTTCAAGTCCCCAGCAGACCTGGTGGCTTGCTTTCTCACTTTCTCTCTCTCTCTGGTGAATGCACATGCCCTATAGCAAAATTTAAAGTAATAATAATAAATAAAATGAAATAAATATTAGAAAGAAAGAAAAACCATGCTGTGCATTACAGCATTGTATAGTAACAGAATCTGAATAATAAAATAAATTAATAATAAAAAAAAAGTCCCAATTCTTCACTGAGTGAGCTATCCTGAGTGAGGAGGTTGACCACCTGGTACTGGCCTGACTCTAGACCTTGGCCTTAGAGATTTCTTGTGGGTAAGAAAGGAGTTTTCAGGCTTGCCCACGCGTGCCAAGGACCCACAAGGAGATGGCCCTGTGAAAGGCTGTGGGCTGGTGGCGGTGCAGTCAGGACAGAGACCTGGGGGCTGGGAAGGGGGCCGGGCAGCGGAGGAGTATTCGAGGGAGAGGAGCAGGTCAGCAGCCGCTACTTTGTGCTGATTTGGGTCCAAGCATCGGGAGCAGGAGGCCTTCTTTCCAGGCCATCTCAATCCTTTCTCCCCACAGGTGTCATTGTAGGGGTTATTCAGGGGCTCCCAGCAGCTCCCCAAACATCAAACACTTGCCCCAAGTCCCCTTGCATCTTCTGACCACCGCTCCCCCCACTCGCTCCTCCCTCTCATTGAAATGCCCATGAACTGTGGCCAGGAAGGGCAGCCCAAGGCTCTGAGAGTCAAGGGTGAGTGGAAGGAGGCTGGGGATGGTCGAGCTGGCAGAGGCCAGGTGCTGCCTGAGCAACCTCAAGCCCCCTGGACATTCATCTCCCTAGGAAAGTGGAAAGTGAGAGGGTACAGATATTGACCTCATGCACCCCAGGTGGGCAGATGAGCCCTAAGCAGGTTCCCCTCCAATTTCCCTGTGCCGGGTGTGGGGAGTGTGCAGCAGGGTGCAGCCAGAGCTACAGGGTCTGCCCCCAGGATGAGTAGAGAGTACCTGTGACTGACCTAGTCTCTTCTTGCACCCAGAGAGGTCCTGAGTCCCCCGCTGGAATAGTAGCTGCAGCTTCCGTTCTGAAGACCAGGTACCAGAGGCCCTTGAAAACTGGGGGTGGAAGGAAAAAGAGTTTTGGAACCAGGAGGCTTGGGGGGCGGGGGAGTTGTAAACCTTATGGTCACTCAGATCCACTAAAAAGCAGATGTTCAAAGAACCATTTTCAGGATACTATAAGAAAAAAAAAACCAGTAAGATACAACACGTTATATAGAATGATTTTATTTATGGAGCAAAAATGAATTTATAGAGTATAAAAAAGGACTGAAATTAAATTGGCAAAATATAGAAAGTGATTATTACTGGGTGCTAAAATCACATATGATTTTATTTTCTTTGTACTTCTCTATAGTTCACAATTGTTTTTATTTATTTATTTATTTATTTATTTATTTATTTATTTATTTGTCTCTGCTATAGAGCATGTGTTCTCACTGGAGAGAAAGAAAATAAGAACTCATCCCACACTGCAATCACTTCTCCTCCAGTCTCCTCTCGGGATTTTGGGCACACACACACACACACACACACACACCTGGCGTGTTTCCCAAGCTGCCATATCCAGGACTTGAACCATGTAGTTGGTTATGTGAGATCCAGCTGCCTTAATCACCATGCCACCAGCTGGCCCTAAATCTTATTTATTTATTCTGAGAGAGGGATACAGAGACAGAGACAGTACCCTCAGCAAGGTCTTGATGCTGCCATCCACCCCTCCCTCAGCCAGCCCAGGATCATGGGCACACGTGTACCCGGCACACTCAGGGACGTCTCTGGAGGTGAATCCAGAGCCTTCCCACGTGGGTTGGCCTCCCACACTTGTCACATTTTACTGCTTTGCCACCATCTGGTCCTAGTTTCCAATTTTTCTACCTTCAACATTTACATTTATAATTTATAATGAAGACATTGTGAAAAAGATGAAGATCCGGTAGTCAAGCTGACACTCCAAAGGTATTAATAGACCCAAACTCCCTGCAAATTTGGGTGCACATGCTAGGAACAGAGCCAGAACTTTTGCAGACCCAGGCCCTGACTGCTCCCTGGGTCGGCCTCCGTGATGCCTGGCCCCCCCCTTACAGCACTCCGTGAGGAGGGGCTGGGGCCTGGCAGCTGGGAGTCAGCTGTGCCTAGAGACCATCCGTGTCCAATGGGAGGAGAGGGCTCATTTCCAAGCTGGATGGGATCCCGGTTTCAGGACGGAGGCTGCCAACAGCAACCTGAGGCACCGGTGCTCGGAGCTCCTCCCCAGCTTCTGCCGCTGAAGAGAGGGCTGGGCGGCCCAGCCTGGTGGTGCCGTCTGCAACAAGCTGAACTGCGGTGCTGGAAGCCCCATGGTCAGCCATGGGTTCGTATCTCCTCGTGGGTCTGAAAACACACTCCCACAGGTGTACAGTCCAAGATCCTGACAAACTGGAGGACGAGAGCGGGATCGTGGTGTCATGAGCCCCAAAGGTGCGTCTCTGTCTGTTTCTCTCTCTCTCTCTCATGCCTGTATACACACTATCATGAATAAAATAAATAAACTTTAAAGGGGGGGGGACCAGCAGATGGCATAATGGTTACATTGCTAGACTCCCACATAGTCAAACATGGTTTGAGTCCCAGACCTGGCAGCTTAAAAACTCACACTGGGCTCCAAATAAATAAATAAATAAACAAAGTTAAAATAAAATAATTCTTTTTTTTTTTTTTTGGAGAGGTTTTTTGCTATAGGGCGTGTGCGCTCGCCAGACAGAGAGAGACATAGAGACAGAAAGCGAGAAATCACCCCCCAGGGAGGATGGTCACGCCGCAATCTCTTCTCCTCCATTCTCCTCTCGGGATCTTGGGCACGCACGCACACGCGCCCGGCGTGAATTGTAAGCCACCGGGTCCGAGACGCGAACCGCAGTCGACTACGTGGGAGTCCAGCGACATAGCCATTACGCTAACTGCTGGTTCCCAAATAATTCTTAAAACAAAACAAAACAAAACAAAATAGGGGCTTGCCAGTGATGTGGTGGTTAGAGGTGCTGAATTCCCACATGGTTGACCACGGTTCGAGTCCCGGACCTGGTAGCTTACTTTCTCACTTTCCCTTTCTTTTTCTCTCTGTCTCTCTCTGGTCAAATTAAAAAATAATAATAACACATGGAGTTAAATAAATAAATATTAAAAAACAAAACAAAACAAAACCAAAAACAAGAAAAAACTCACCCCAGGTGAGAGTGCATGCCCAAAATTCTGAGAAGAGAATGGAGAAGGAATTAAGGTGCCGCCATCCCCTGGGGGTGTGTGTGTGTGATTTCTTCTTTCTGTCTCTCTGGCAAGCACACGTGCCATATAGAAAAGAAAAATAGAGAACGTAGGAGCTGAGTCTGCTTCTGCTCAGTGAGCCTCCATCCCTTCCCTGGTCAGGAGGGGGTGCGAAAGTGGCCTCCTCCCAGCTCCGAGGCTGGGCGGGCAGTGTGCAGACCCATCCATGCATGAACCCCCTCCCATCCCAGCAGGCTCAGGCCCTGGACTGAGGGGGGAAGGAACTGATCAGAGGGGGTGGGACCCCAAGGGTCGGACCAAAGGTTTTGGACCAAGGAGTTTCAGTTCAGCCCAGTCAAGGGCAGTAAAAATATGGCTAAGAAGTTTGAACCCATCTTGAAGTATTCAGTTGTGTGGAAGGAAAAAAAAAAATCACGAAAAAGGCTTTTCAGACAAATTATTTATGAGTATGTGTCAAAGTTTTATTTCAGTCTTGTAGCAAGAGAAGAGACTTATAAGAGGCCAATTCAAGGATTACCTCTTGGTAAATCCACTTCAAGGAAAGAAGAATATTTAGAATTATGCTTAAGTGGACATAAAAAATAATGTTTGGACGAAATTGATCAAACTTTTACTAATAATCATCAGGGTAAATGAGAAACTGGTTTCTTTTCCCTTTTTTTAAAAAAATGATTTTGATTGAAACTTAAAAAAAATTTTTTAAAATTATTTCATTTATTTTTATTTGATCAGAGAGGGAGAGAGCGAGAGAGAGGGAAAGTGAACCAGGTCCAGGACTCGAACCTCTGTCAGCCATGTGGGAATCCAGCAAGCACCCTTAATCACCACGCCACCTGCCGGTTCCCATTGAAACTTTTTTCATTTGCTAGAGAGCACGTATGTGCACTAGATAGAGACCAGGAGGAAGAGGAAGGGGGAGAAAGCAACCCCCAGTAGGGTGTGGCCATGCTACAATCTCTTCTCCATTTCTCCACCTCGTTGGGATTTGGAGCACGTAGGCACACATGCCAGGCTTGTTTTTCAAGTCTATTGGGGCCAGTATTTGAACTGTGGTCAGCCTGGTGGAATTCAGTTCCCTTAACCACTAGGCCAGGTGGCCAGCCCAGGAAACTGATTTCTTTCTTTCTTTTTTTTTTTTTGGAGAGGCTTTTGCTATAGGGCGTGTGTGCTCGCCAGACAGACAGAGAGAGATAGAGAGATAGAAAGTGAGAAATCACCCCCCAGGGGGGATGGTCACGCCGCAATCCCTTCTCCTCCATTCTGCTCTCGGGATCTTGGGCACGCACGCACATGCGCCCGGTGTGAGTTTAAGCCACCGGGTCCAGAACTCGAACCGTGGTCGACTATGTGGGAGTCCAGCGACATAGCCATTACGCTAACTGCTGGTCCCCAGGAAACTGATCTCTGAGAAGTTCTGAATCCCATTAAAACTATCAGAAAGCTACTTAAGTACTTTTGCCAAGAAAGCTAGTTTCCTTGCAGAAGGAAATAAAAGCAAAAAGGTTCCATCCCAAGACCAGCAAGTGGTGTAGTGAATGAAGGGCTGGATTCTCACATGGCCAACTGGGGTTTGAATCCCAGACCTGGGGGCTTGAAGAATCACAACATAGAAATAGATTAAATAAATAAATAAATAAATAAATAAATAAATAAAACTGTCGCAGACAAGTCTGGGATCCTTTGTTTTCAGCTGAAAATTCTGGTGGTTCCTGCTCCAGGTTAAGACGTTATAGTAATTACAAAACCAACTATCTCTTACCAAATAGAAAGTAAGTAAAAACTACTTTGATTTCATTTTTCCTCAACCTTTTTGAAATCCTTCCATATGATTCCGCTTCTAAGTGAGTAGGCAAATTCACAGACAGAAGTCCAGCGGTGTTCGCAGGGACCGGGGCGGGAAGGGAAGGGGATGACTGTTTAGCAGGAACAGAGTCTCCGTTTGGGAGGACCACAGGCTCTCTGGAGCTGGACCGTGGCGATGTCTGCATACACTGTGACGGTAATTAATGCCCCCGAACCGCGCGTGCAAACGCTAGCTCCAGCACGAAGCAATCAATGTGCAGATCTCAGGTTCCCGAGCGTCCACACCCGCGCCGGCCACTGAGCACAAGGAGATGTAGGCAGAAACTGCAGGGAGGCTGAATATGTCACTACAAAAAGATCTATCCAGGGCCACCAGGTGATGTGGTGGTTAAGGTGGCTGGATCCCACACAGCGGACTGAGCTGTTCAAGTCCCAGACCTGGCAGCTTGAAAAACATGCCAGGCACATGTGCGTGCGTGCCCAAAATCCCAGGAGGGATTGTGCTGTGACATCCTCCCTGCAGGGGACCTCTCACTTTCCCTCTCTGGTGAGAGCACATGTGCCCCAGAGCAAACAACAAAAACAAAAAGTCTCATGGCAGGTGCCTCCTAAAGCTGCTGTTCCTTCATGTCGGAGGTGAGGGACCATGGAGTTAGGAGAGAGATGTTAGAGCTGTCACTCTGCAGGATCAAGACCTGTGGCAGAAAGACAGAGAGTTCCAATGGGACATTGATGTGACACGAAGCCATACTGACTCCCAGAGTGAAAACGGTATTTCCCTGTTCGTTCTCTTTCTTTCTTTCTTGCCCTCTTTTTTCACGGGAGGACTTAGGTTCACAGAAGTGGATTAATCACATTCCTTCGTTCAAGATACTCTTTATCAGTAGCCCCTGCGTGGAACACTTCATTACATAGCTAGTTAGCTTTCTTTAGTTGCATTAAAATAATATTATAAGTATCCCATGAAGTTATCATCCTAAACAAAATCTTGGACCTTGACCATAAAAGGTTCCCCTCGCCGATTCCCTGCCTCCAACCTGAGGCAACTGACATTCTCAATCCTGTATTCACCATTTCCTTGCTTTACTTTTTTTTTAAATTTAAGTTTATTAATTTGTTATTTCTTTATTTATTTTAATTTGACCAGAGAGAGACCGAGAGAGAGGAAGAAAGAAACTGAGAAAACAAGCCGCCAGGTCTGGGACTTGTGTGTATGTGTCTCTCTTCTTTCTCTTATTGCTTTCCTTCCATGAGAGAGACAGACAGGCAGAAAGAGACAGACAGAGAGACAGGCACCCCCAACAAGGTCTTCAGGCCATGATCCTCCCCTGCCGCAGCCGGCCCAGGATCACAACACACAGCGCCCGGTGTGTCCGGCCAGGCTTGCCCAGCTGTGCTGTTACGGCACCGCCTGCCCCTGCCCAGCTGGCGGGGTGAATCGTGGCACAGAAACCCTGTCAGGGGTGCTGTCTCCATCTCTGTCCTTCTCTCTGCCCCTCTCACTTACAGAACAAAGAAACAAGAAGAGAGAGAGAGAAAGAGGAGGCATCAACCTCGAGAGCTCTCTGCAGGCAGTGTTATCCAACTAGAATAAAATATATATGAATCTCTCTCTCTATATTTTTTTAATTTAACTTTATTTATTATTATTTATTTTAATTTAACCAGAGAGGGACAAAGTGAAAGAGAGAGAAAGTGAGAAAGCAAGCCACCAGGTCCAGGACTGGAACTGTGGTTGGCCATGTGGGAGTCCAGCGCCCTCAACCACCATGTCACCTGCCAGCCCCTCTCTCTTTATTTTTTTAAGTTATTTTTTGTAGAATTTTTTGTTTTGTTTTTGCTACAGGGCATGTGCACTCTTTGGAGAGACAGAGAGAAAGAAAGTGAGAGATCACCCCCTGGAGGGATGGCCACACCACAATTCCTTCTCCTCCATTCTCCTCCTGGGATTTTGGGAATGCACATGCCCAGTGTAAGTTTCAAGCCTCTGGGTCTGAATCTGGGACTCAAACCACAATCAGCCATGTGGGAGTCCAATGCCCCAAAAACAATTTTTAAAATTTTTATGACTTCTGGGGGACCAGCAGGCGGCGTTGTGAAAGTGCTGGACACTCCCACATGGCTGACCACTGTTCGAGTCCTGGACCTGGTAGCTTGATTTCTTGCTTTCCTTCTCTCTCTCTCTCTGGTCAAGTTAAAATAAATAAATGAATAAATAAAAATTAAATAATTCTTAAAAAAAATTTTTTTTACAACTTCTGTGTTTGGCAAGTGATAGGTGGATTTACAGTTACTTTCATAAATAAACTTCAAAAAATAGTAAACATACGTGAGTAAAAAAATAATCTGACTTAAAGAAAAATATCGAGACAGTAATACACTAAAGTGTACGCAGGTACGGCCTGAGTTGTGAAGCTGACATTTGCGCGCCGAGTCTGGAGTACAGGATTTTGGTCTCGGTGATGGAAGCAGTGATCCTGGTGGCTCTTCCAAGGTCAGGTCTCTGATATTCTAGACGTGCAGGGTACAGGGCACAGGAGCACAGCCAGGAAAGACCTTGGGTAAGCACTGGGACATGGTCTTGGCCAGAGAGGATGAGGAGGACTCGGGTGAAAGTGGAGTGGAGAGGAGAGTCCTTCCGGGCAGAGCGGTGGCCTGAAGGTCAGATCCATCAAGGTGTTTCTGGGCTGCTGAGTTCGCTTGGTGGAAGCAGAAGGCAGTGACAGGAAATAAACGCCAAGGTCTGAAAAATCCAGGGACAGGATGTTAGACTTAGTTGGTGAGGTTATAGGGGGCCATAGGAAGTTCTTAAGCAGGTAAGTGACCTGAGGAAGGGACTCAGATGTGGGGCAGTTCCCACCTGGCTTTTGGTGAAAATTGTGTCCAGCCCGAGACTACTGATTAAATCACTGATCCCTCAAAGGCCTCCCAGATGCCAGCCACTGCCCCGTGAAGTCAGTGATGCACAAAAACCTACTCCTCAGCCCGCACTCCTCTGGTGGGTGGGCCGAACGCGAAATGCAGTAATCACGTGGACATCACATTACCAGCGCAGTCAATCCGACCAAGGGTTCCTGGCGTCAGTGTGTACACAGGTTGAGGATCGCGTATCCAAAATGCTTGGGACAAGGATGTTTGGGTGTTGAATAATTTGGGATTTTGTAGTATCTACATGTACATAATGAGATATCTTGTAGATGGGGCCCAAGTTTAAACATAGAATTGGTTTATTTATTTTAGTTTTGATTTAAGGCATATAAGCTCTCAGACAGAGACAGGGGGAGGGAGAGAAATCACCTCTCAGGGGGCTGGCCACACTGCAATCTTTTCTCCTCCGTTCTTCTCTCAGCATTTTGGGCACATCTGCACCTGTGCCTGGGGTGTTTCTCAAGCTGTAGGGTCTGGTCGAACCACACAGGTGGCTGTGTGGGATCCAGCCACCTTAACTTCTGTGCTACCCGCTGTCCCCAAAGTTTATAATATATATATGTATATACATATACCTTATATACATAACTCGAAGGTAATTTTCTTTTTTGTTTATTTATTTTATTGAGAGACAGTCACCCTCGACAGGATCTTGCCATGACACGATCCCCTACCTCCAGCCCTATAGCTAGTCAGGATCTTGGGCATCCCTGAGGTATTTCAGGTCACCTCGAGATCTGAACCCACAGTTGGCCATATGATTCTAGCCCTGCAGATCAGTATGTTACCCTGGCTGGGCTCTGAAGATAATTTTATACAATATTTTGTTTTGTGGTGTTTTGCCTGGGAGCCATCCCATGAGGTCAAGGGTGGAATTTTCCACTGGTGGCCTCTTGTCGGTGCTCAAAAGCTTCAGATTTGGAAGCCTTCTGGATTTTCTGCTCAGGAATGCTCAGTACAGGCGTACCTGGCTTAGCAGCTGAAGCTAGGCTGTTCTGGGGAAGCGACATGTGAGCTGGTGCGGGTAGGATGAGAAGGGTTTGATGGTGAAGAGGAAAGGAAAGCCATCTCAGGGCATGTCTATGCCCCAAAGCTCTGTGGCCTACCGAGGCCTAGAGAGCCCCAGAGTGGCAAGACCATGAAGAAGGTGACTGTGGGGCCAGCCTCGAAGCGCAGTGGTAAGCACAGTGCATCAAGAATTAGACCCCACGTGACTCGCCATGGCTTGAATCCTGGTCCTGAAAAACACATCAGGGGCATGAGCACGCATGCCCCAAACCCTGGTGGGATGGAGAAATGGAGAATGGATTGTGGCATGGCCATGCCCATTGAGAGGTGCTTCTCTCTCTCTCTCTCTCTCTCTCTCTCTCTCTCTTCTCTCTCTCTCTCTCTCTCTCTCTCTCTCTCTCTCTTCTCCTAGCACACACCCTCTGACAAGCAAAGAACAAGAAAAAGTGAGTTCAGCCGGGTCTCAGGGAGTGCAGGGGGATGCAGGGAGACTTCTCAGAGAGAAAGAGGATCAGCAGAGGTCAGAACAGGCTGGAGGCCAGCCGCTCTAGGAAGTTTGAGGCCTTTATCCTGGAATAGTGGGACAGGGTCCCATTGACAGGACCATGACATGATCGGACCAGTGTCCTAAAAGCATCTGCCACACGTGAGATGTGAAGGGGGGCAGGCTGATGGAGAGAGGCTTTCTCTGCAGCCCCGGAAGCCTCCAGACCTCCAGGCCATGGGGAAGTTTGTCTAAGGAGAGTGTACAGGAGGCTGAGGGGACCTGATGTGGGGGCACAGGAGTAGCAAGTGGGAAGGGGTGACTGTAAGGATTGGACAGAGGATATTTCAAGCAGGGGGACCCAAAGGGACCTGTGTGGCTGGAGGAGAGGGATGGAGAGGACCCCTGAGCCGAATCCTGCAGGCACTGGGGGAGAGAGGCAGAGAAGGCAGGGCTGAAGTCACCGGCAGAGGTACAAAGCTGCAGCAGTGACTAAGTTTGCCCAGGAGAGGGCTCCACCTTGGGAAAATGACTAGGTCTCAATGACTCAAAGCTCTCTGAGATCCCCTAGAGAAAAGATGTCCGAGGACAGGGCCTGGGGGCACCTGCCGCGGCTGCAGGGCAGGGATCAGGGCAGCAGCTGAAAGCAGGCCGATGGGGACGGCTGAGCCAGGTCGGAAGCAGGAGGGAGACCAGGAAGGGCTCCGTGCTACAGTGGCCAGTGGTCTGACTGGGGACAGGGGCTGCGGCGTGGGCAGTCAGCAACCCTGGGAGGCTGGAGGTCCTTGTCACCGTTCTCAGGAGTGCAGACACTGTCTCTGTGTTTGCTTTCTAGATGTCAGTGTGGGCGGGCGGTGGCATAGAAGGTAAGTGTAGGCAGGCGGGAGAACATTGCCCCGAGTGGTGGGCATTGCACTAATCTGGAAGTGGGGGTGCTGCCCCTGGCCCTTTGTCATCCCCCTTTTCTTTCTAAACATCCCTGGCTGCGGAAAAACAGGGAGACTGAGAAAACCTCTCTAAAAGGAGCCAGACTTTAGGAGAAGAAAGAAGATGTTACCTGAACAAGAACCCCACGTGCTTTTCACTATTTTTTTAAAGAATTATTTAACTTTATTTAATTTGACCAAAGAGGGACAGAGTAAGAGAGAGCGAGAGAGACGGAAAGTGAGAAAGTAAGCCACCAGGTCCAGGACTCAAACTGTGGTCGGTCATGTGGGAGTCCAGCGTCCTTAACTGCCATGCGCCTGCCGGCCCCACTTTTCAGTATTTTTAAGAGAGCGAGGAATAAGTAAGTTTGGGAAACCCGGGGCTTGCACACCTGCATGTGGGCACACACACACACATAGGTACTCAGTCATGCACTGTCACACACATTCACCCACGCAGCACTCCCCTCCTCATGTGCGTGCACCCTCATTCACACGCACTCACACGTGCTCCACACAGGATCCCTCCTAGCCCCTACCCCCTCTTACGCTCTGACCCAGCCCCAGAAAGTCCCAGTCCTCTGTTCACAGCCATCGGAAGCTCTAGGAGTGCGTTGCCAGGACGTGCTGTGCGTGTGTGTGTCTTCAGAAGGGCTGCCGTGTGGGCGACGTGTGTCTCCGATAGTTATCATGCCTTCAGTCGCTCACTCATTCACTCACTGTGGCCACGAAGGCCACCATGGTTCCTGCACTGTGCCTGGTTCAACCGTGAACCACACAGACACTTCCTGCTCACAACCTAACGGGCTCCAGAGAAGACAGGCCCTTAGGACACAGCTGGCACGCCATGATGGGGAGTGCCGCCAACTATGGGAGTTGGGCACAGGCACGGCGGCCAGAGAGTTTCTGCATGGGGTGTGCGCTTTGGTGGGGTGAGTACAGAGGCCGGCCTGAGGACCACGTGTCAGCAGGTGGGACACGTGGGGGGGAACATGGACTGGGTGGCAGGTGCTCTATGTGCAAGTGTGCATGGCCATGTGTGTGCATGGGAAGGGGTGAGGTGTGTATCATTATCAGAATTATCAGAGCAAACCGGCTCTTTATTACATGTATAATTTCCTTGTGTCCCATCGGGTCCCTCCGTGCAGAGGGAGCTGGAGTGGAACTAAACCAAATAGGGGATTTAGCAACGTGGACGGGCTGCAGCAGAGCCGAAAGTGCTGCTGATGGATGGTCATGGCAGACAGGGATGGGAGGGGTGTCACAGCGATGCAGACGGAACAGAGGACGGAGTGATGATTGGGTTGGGGGCTGGACCAGTGCCTGGTACCCGCTTCAGGGAGATCTGGTGACAAGTGCCGGGGCTGGCAGTTCCCTGCAATAATCTGAGGGAAAGAGCGGGATGGGGAAAGGGAAAGCCCAGCCTAGCCCAGTCCTGCCTGAAATGTGGAGGCCTCGGCCGCACAGCCTCCACTTTCAGGGGTACTTCCTGCATCTCGTTTGGGGAAAAGGGCCTGGAAAGGAAGTGGAACTAAGTCATCTCAATGGTGGGTCCCAGTCTCGGCCCTGTGCTAGGACCTTGGATTATTTCTCCGAGTGGTGTAATTATTCGGGTAATAATACTTCCCTTGCAGTGGCAGTGATCAGCAGTAACATAAAACTTTGGCACCTAGAGGCCAGACGGTGGTGCTGTGGTAGTGCAACTGGGCCCATCTGAGAAGATCCTGAGTTCACTTCCTGGGGCTTCCTCAGACATGTCAGGTGGGCACTTATTCCTATGATCAGACTAGCTGATGCTGGGGCTGGATTGTGACATGAGGCCCTTATTGGAAGTGGAAGAAATACATTTAAATAAAAAAAAAAAAGGACTTGGAGGCTGGCAGGTGGCATGATGGTTGAGGTGCTAGACTCCCACATGGCCAACCAAGGTTCAAATCCTGAACTTGGTGACTTGCTTTCTCACCTTCTCTCTCTCTCTTTCTCTGTGTCTCTCTCTGCTCAGATTAAAAAAAAAAATAATGATGATGATGATGAATAAAATAAAATAATTTTTTAAAAAAGGAAAAAACACAAAAGGACCAGCCCGTGGCATGGCCGTGCAGGCGACTGGATCCCACATGCTGTCCCCAAAGTTTATAATATATATATGTATATACATATACCTTATATACATAACTCGAAGGTAATTTTCTTTTTTGTTTATTTATTTTATTGAGAGACAGTCACCCTCGACAGGATCTTGCCATGACACGATCCCCTACCTCCAGCCCTATAGCTAGTCAGGATCTGAGTGCCCGAGTCCCCACTCAGGTGCAGCACACCTGGCACAAATGCACGCGTGCCCAATCTCCCAGCAGGAGCGATGGAGAAGGGATTGCAGCGTGAACAGCCCCCACGGGGGTGCTTCTCACTTTCTCTTTCTCTCTCTGTCTCTCTCCTGCTAACACGTGCACCCTCTGGCAAAAGAAAATAAATGAATAAATAAAAGGTTCAGGCCCAGCCCTGCTCCCTGCCTTCTCCCTGCTCTGGGCTGGGGAAAGGTTTCTAGCCACTGCCCATTGCTCTGGCTGCCCCTCCACGCATGTTTCTATCACGTTTCCTTCTTCTTCCCTCTTGTACTTTATTTTCTCCTGCCTAGTCAAGTCATCGTGCTTATTGTAGAAATAAGTGTAAGGAAGCGGAAAATAAAGTCCTAACCCCACTGTTCAGAGCAATTACAAAGATCTCTCCCATTTGTGAACGCCGCCGAGTCCGTACCAGGCGCTGTTCTTGCTTTCTCTCGTCTCGTCCTTGCAGGCGCTCTGGGAAACAGGTGCCATCATTCTCCCCACGCAGCAGAAGAGGGCACTCACCAAGGTGACACGCTGGAAGTGGAAAAGGAAGAACGCGAGCTCTACTTTCCTTCCAGTCGCTTGGCCTTTCTGTTTCCGTAGGATTTCCCTGCTAGTTTTCTATGAGCACTCGGGGCCTTAGTGCACGCTGCGGAGAGAGACAGAGAGAGGGAGGGAGAAAGCACCCCAGGGGCAGCCATAAATCCACAAAGCCTGCTCCTCCTCTTCTCCATCCTGTTGGATTTGAGGTATGCACACATGTGTCCCTGGTGTGTCTCCTAAGCAGGTGGGGCTGGGACTCAAACTGGGTACTCGGCCATGTGGGATCTGACTTCCTGAGCTGCCAGGCTATGGGACTAGCCCATCATTATTTTTTACAAAGCATGTACAATATATGCAGTCAAGTGCAATAATCTTAAGTGAATTTTAAATGAAGTTTTACAGAAATACACACGTACTTCTAACTAGATGAAGATCTAGCACGTTTTCAGTATCCTATAAGGATCTTTTCAAAAAAGTATTTATTTATTTAATTTTATTTATCATTATTATTATTACAATTATTTAATTTGCTATAGGGCATATGTGCTCACCAGAGAGAGATGGGGGGCTGGGGGGAAGGGAGAGTGAGAAAGCAAGCCACCCGGTCTGGGACTTGAACTGTGGTTAACCATGTGGGAGTCCAGTGTCTCAACTACCATGCCACCTGCTGGCCCCATTACCTCCTATTCTTTTTTATTTTTTTTAAAGAATTATGAACTTAATTTAATTTATTTATTCACTTATTTTAATTTGACCAGATATATAGAGAGAGACCGAGAAAGCAAGCTACCAGGTCCAGTTGACTGTGGTCAACCATGTGGGTGTCCAGCACCTTAACTACCATGCCATCTGCTGGTCCCCTCCCATTATCTCCTATTCTAGCTTATATCATCCTAGATTAATTTTGCTTAATATTGAGTCTTATATAAGTGAATCCTACAGTTATATTCTTCTGTGTCTAACTTGTCTCATGCAATATGATAGCTGTAAGATTTTCCTCTGTTATTGCTTTTTTAAAAAATTATTTATTAATTATTATTATTGTTAATATTATTTTTCACATGAGTTTTGCCAGAGAAAGACAGAGAGAGAGGGAGAATGAGAAAGCAAGCTGCCAGGTCCGGGACTCAAACCACGGCCAGCCATGTGGGAATTCCAACACCTTAACCACCATGCCACCTGCTGGCCTTGTTATTGCTTTTTCTAGCAGTTCGTCTTTTTCCTTGTTTTGAAGTATTCCTTTATAAGAATATTGCCAAATGTATTTACCCATTCTATCACTGATGGACATTTGAGTTGTCCCAGCCCGGGATTACTATGAGATCAGCTTCTATGAACATGGCGTACGCACCTTCTGTGGGACGTGGCATTCGCTTCTCGTGAGCACACCCAGGAGTGGATTCGCTGAGTGGTAGGATGCACGTAGGTTTAGCGATCGTAGAACTGGCAAGCCTGTGTCCACATGATTCTGTGTGTACTCCCAGCCATGTATGTAGGCCTTACTTGCTCCACTGTTATCAGTCTTTTTCATTTTAGCCATTCCAGCAGGGGCATTAGTGTTTATTGATATTTCATATCAATGATAATGAGACTGGCCCAGCTGCATAGCTGATACCCTAACTCAGCAATCTAAGGCTACAGGAGAGGCCCACGTTCGAGTCCCTCAAAGTCAAAGCCTGGTGAGGGAGTGCAGGCCTGTAGTTCGCTACTGGGCAGAGGTGGTGGGGCACAAGGCATGGGATCGAGACACAGCAAGGCCCTATCTAAAACATACATACAATAATAATATTTAGCACCTATTTTTCAGATATGGCACTAGGACCTTAGCATCTATTGCTTCTAACCCTAACTCCAGAAAGTGAGGAGTTCAGCCATTTTAGAAGCGAGGTTCTGGCTAAGGAGCTGAACAGGTAACATAAATCATTAGTTATGCAGGTTGGGGGCCAGCAGGTGGTATGTGTTAAGACACTGGACTCCCACATGGCCGACTGCAGTACAAGTCCCAGACCTTGCTTGCTTTCTCACTTTCTCTCTCTCTCTCTCTCTTTCTCTCTCTCTTTCTGTGTCTCTCTCTGGTGAGCGCATGTACCCTATAACAATTTTTTTTTTTTTCTGAGAGGTTTTCGCTATAGGGCGTGTGTGCTCGCCAGACAGACAGAGAGAGACAGAGAGACAGAAAGCGAGAAATCACCCCCCAGGGGAGATGGTCACGCTGCAATCCCTTCTCCTCTTGGGATCTTGGGCACGCACGCACACGAGCCCGGCGTGAGTTTTAAGCCACCAGGTCCGGGCTGTGAACCGCGGTCGACTACATGGGAGTCCAGCGACATAGCCATAACGCTAACTGCTGGTTTCCAACAAAAAAATTTTTAAGAGAGATTTTTGCTATAGGGTGCAAGCACTCGCTGGAGAGACAGAGAGACAGAAAGTGAGAAACCATCCCCTGGGGGGGATGGCCATGCCGCAATCCCTTCTCCTCTCAGGATTTTGGTCATGCACACACACGTGCCCAGTGTCAGTTTTAAGCCAGGGGTCCGGGACTTGAACTGCAATCACATGGGAGTCCAGAGACATAACTATTATGCCATCTGCTGGTCCCGTCCCCTATAACATTTATTTTTTTTTAGTGTAAGGATAAGGTAGTTTATTAGGTAAGTGAAAGTACACTGCTGAGAGGCAGAAGTGGGCCTGAGCAGACAGAGAAAGAGTGGCTCAAAAGACCCCCATAGCAAATTTTTAAATAATAATAATAAATAAAATTAATAATTCTAAAAGATAAATAAAATAAATAATTCTTTTTAAGAAAAGTCATGCAGGTTGAATATCCCATATTTGGAATGTGTGAGCTAAGCATTCAGAATTTAGATTTAAACATTTTAAAAAGTATTTGCATATAAATGAGATCTCTTGAAGGTGGGACCCAAGTCTAAACACAAAATTCATTTGTTTCATATATTCCATATATACGTGGACTGAAGGTGATATTACACTTTTTTTTTTGGAGAGGTTTTTGCTATAGTGCATGTGCACTCGCCAGAAAGACAGAGAGAGAGAGAGAGAGAGAGAGAGACAGAAAGCAAGAAATCACCCCCCAGGGGGGATGGCCACACCACAATCCCTTCTCCTCCATTCTCCTCTTGGGATCTTGGGCACGCACACACACGCACCCAGCGTGAGTTTAAGCCACTGGGTCCAGGACTCGAACCACGGTCGACTACATGGTAGTCCAGCGATGTAGCCATTATACCATCTGCTGGTCCCATATTACACAATATTATTGTATTGCTGTATTGGGACTGGCCTATCATCTGAGGTCGGGTCTGGAATGTTCCATTGTGGTGTCATGTTAGTGCTCAAAATATTTTGTGTTTGGGAGCATTTTGGCCTTTGGTTTTCCAATTAGGGAGGCTCAACCGTCGAACCAAAGGACTGATGCAGAACTATCTGACATCAAAAGGCCTGATTTGTCCAGACCACGTTGTCTCTCACGGCACAGCAGAGAGTAAGATCTTTGTCTCTCAAGATGCCCTGCAGTGCCTAAATAAGAGCTTAGTAAGGACTAAGTTAAACGAATCGATGTCAGGGAAGAGGCTGTCCTTGAACGCAGACACCACCATAGAGGGTGCCCTTGGTGTGGGGCAGGCCCATCTAGGTGCCCTGAATGCCAGTGGCTGGCTAGCTTCAGTCGGAATCAGGGGAGCAGGTTCTTTGATAGAAAGGAAATAAGGGAACCCAGCCTGTGGCTTGAAAAACATGCTACCAGGTGCGTGTGTGCATGCACATGCAAGCCCCAAATTCTGATGATGAAGAGGAACTGTGGCATGACCACATCCCATTCAGAGGTGATTCATCTCTCTCTCTCATGCATGCACTTTCTGGCAATTAAAAAAAAAAAAAAAGAAAAAAGCAGAGAGGGAGCCAGCGGGTAGCATGGTAGTTAAAGCACTGGATTCCCACATAGACAACGGCGGTTCAAGTTCCAGATCTAGTGGCTTGAAAACCACGCTCGGTATGTGTGCGCATGTGCCCAAAAGCCTGAGAGGAGACTGGAGGAGAAGAGGATGCAGTGTGGTCATCCACCCTGGGGGTGATTTCTTGCTTTTTCTCTCCCTTTCTGTCTCTGGTGAGTGCCTATGACGAAAACTTTAAAAAGGGGGGTACAGAGGGCCAGCAGATGGTGTGGGGGTTAAGGCACTGGATCACACATGGCCAGCTGTGTGGTTCGAGTCCTGGATCCAGCAGTTTGAACTCATGCTGGGTGAGTATATATGCGTGTCCAGAATCCTAGGAGGAGGAGAATGGAGGAGAAGGGATTGTGGTATGGCCATCACCCCAGTGGGTGATTTCCCTCTCTTTGGGTGAGCCTACGCACCTTATAACAAAACAAAAAAAGAGGTAGGAAAAACCACCACCCTTAACCAAGTTAGACCCATGTCTTCATCTGTAAAATGCTGATAATACTGCCCTGGCTAATGAAAGAACAAGAGGCATTTTTTGTCATTTGCAAATTATAATTTTTAAAAATTATTTTATTTGTCTTTGTTTGTTTGTTTGTTTATTTATTTATTTATTTATTTATTTAAATTTGACCAGAGAGGGACAGAGAGAGAGAGAGAGAGAGAGAGAGAGAGAGGGAGAGAAGGAAAGTGAGAAAGCAAGCCGTCAGGTCCAGGATTCAAACAGTGGTCAGCCATGTAGGAATCCAGCACCCCTAATCACCATGCCATCTACCAGCCCCACAAATTATAATTTTTAAAATAATTATTTATTGGGAACCAGCAGTTAGCGTAATGGCTATGTCGCTGGACTCCCACGTAGTCGACCGCGGTTCGCGTCTCGGACCCGGTGGCTTACAACTCACGCCGGGCGCGTGTGCATGCGTGCCCAAGATCCCGAGAGGAGAATGGAGGAGAAGGGATTGCGGCGTGACCATCCCCCCTGGGGGGTGATTTCTCGCTTTCTGTCTCTATGTCTCTCTCTGTCTGTCTGTCTGGCGAGCGCACGCGCCCTATAGCGAAAAACCTCTCTCAAAAAAAAAAAAAATTATTTATTTATTCATTCATTTCTCTTTTTTAAAATTTGACCAGAAAGAGACAGAAACAGAGCAAGAGAGAGGGAAAGTGAGAAGGCAAGCCACCAGGTCTGGGACTCGAACCATGGTCGGCCATGTGGGAATGTCCAACACCTTAACCACCACGCCACTTACTGGTCCCCAACACAAATTATAATTTTTAAATTGATAGATTTTTCTAGCCATAGTCATTATCTGTAAACTATATGGATTCTTGGGTCCCAACCCTGGAGATCCATATTGGCATGATCTGAGTGGAACCTGGGCATACAGATCTCTGTTGTGCTTCCCCAAATCATTTCAGGGCTTGGCTAAGAATGAAAACTGCTGAGTATTATTGTCTGGGCCAGCTGGTGGTGCAGTGGCTAAAATAGCTGAATCCAACAGGGCCAATTGCATGCTACAAGTCCTGGACCCAGCAGCTTGAAAAACATGCTGGGTGTGTGTGCACGAGTGCCCACATTCTGGAGGGAAGAGTGGAAGAGAAGAGATTTTGGTATGATCACCCCCCCGACAAACGGTTGCTTTCTCACTTCCTCTCTCTCTCTCTCTCTCTCTCTCTCTCTCTCTCTCTCGTGAGCTCATGTGTCCTGTAGCAAACTGAAAAAAAAAAAATACGCATCATTGTCTGGGCCAGCCCATGGCCTGGTGGTTAAGGCAGCTGGATCCCACATAGCTGACCATGCAGTTCAAAATCATGTGACTTGAAAATCATGTGTACACCTGCCCAAAACCCTCAAAGGATGGAGAGAGGAGGAGGGGTTGCAGGTTAGCTCTCCCTGTAGAAGATGTTTTCTCACTTCTCTTTTCTCTCTGTTTCTCTCTGGTGAAGGCATGTGCTCTCTGGCAAAATAAAAAAAAAAAAAGATATCTATTATTATTATTACTGTTTAGATATAATCATTGTTGTAATCTTTTTTTAAATGAAGCAACAACTTTATTTTATTCATTTATTTATGTACTTATTTGTTGTAATTTTTGGGTTGTTGGGTCTGGGACTTGAACTGTGGTCAGTCATGTGGGAGTCCAGTGCCTCAACCACCACACCACCCGCCAATCCCTCTTTTTTTTTTTTTTTTTTCCAAGAGATTCTCTTTTTTTTTTTTTCCCCAAGAGATTATTGTTATAGGGCACATGTGCTCACTGGAGAGAGACAGAGAGAAAGTGAAAAATCACCCCTTGAAGAGATGGCCATGCCACAATCCCTTCTCCTCCATTCTCCTCTCGGGATTTTGGGCACGTGTGTGTGTGTGTGTGTGTGTGTGTGTGCGTGCACACACACACACACACACACACACACACATGCCTAGTGCTGTTTCAACCCATTGGGTCTGGGACTAGAACCACAGTCAGCCAGTCAGCCACATGGGAGTCAGCCAGTCAGTCACATGGGAGTCCGGAACCTTGATGGCTACACAGCCTGCTACCCCCAATCATTGCTGTTTTCTTTTAAGGTGGAAATGGAAAAACGCCATTCAGGGAAGTATTCTGCAAAGCACTTAGAACCACAGTAAGTCCTTAAAAAAGAACCACTGCTGAGTCTTCACACCCTGGTCATCTCTAGTCTGGAGTCTCAGAAGGGAGAGACAAAGAGGGAGAATGTTCATGAACACATGCTTGGAAAGAGTGGTGAGAAGACAAATCGCCAGGGGTTTCGGGATCTAGGAGGAGGGAACCAGGGCCAGGAAGGACAAGCCTCAGGCCAGGCTAAGTTGATATGTAACCGTAACCTCGAGGAACAAGGACAAGTGGCCCCAGGCTCAGCCCCTTGAGCATCATGGCTGTTGCAGTCGCCCTGTTTGACAGGAGCTATGGGTGGGAGTGGTCAGCTCCGACCTGTCCCTGACTACAGAACTTTGAGGAATAGGGGTGGTGGTTTGAGGTCTGGCCTGGTAATCCAGGGCAATCCTCTTCTTCCTTAGGACCCCTCCCCCATATCTGAGCACCCCAGGATACTGCCCATCCCTGAGAAGTCGGCGAGGATCGATCTATTCCTTTTCTGCCCAGAGCCCTCAGTCCCGCTCCCTATCCAAGGTCATGAGACTAATTTCTGGGTCCCTTCCACTCCGTATGCTCATAGGAGTACCTGGAGACCCCGCTAAGCTAGGGCCTCTGCATTTCCCGGGGTGGCAGGGAGTGGAAGTCCTGCCAGAGCTCAGAAAAGGACGTGGGAAGAGAACAGGGGAATAAAATAGAGGGCAGGATTAATGAAGTGGCCTCCGAAGCTAATAGCGCATTTACCAACATCTCCTCCTCTGACTCTGCCCTCCCAGGGGAACCTGGCCAAGGCCGGCGAGGCAGCCAGTCCAGCTCCCAGCCTACCTCACAGGGATTCTAGGGCTGGAAAGTGGCAGAAAGTCTCTCAGGGTGAGGGAGACAACCCCTCTTCTTTTCACCCCAACCTCTGGAGACCAAAGCCCAGACCCCAGCCTCTCCCCTGAGATGCGAAGCGCAGGGGCCATCCCCAGAGCTGCCCAGCTCCCAGTTGCCAGCAGGAGGTGCATTATCTGATGGCCTTAGGAATGGCTATCCCCTGCCCGATTCTGGAGCCCCAGCCACCCTCCACAATTTGTTGTGGCTTGTTTCCATCACAGCCCTCCTCTCTCCCAGGCTCCTCCCTGGAAGCTGACCTGGAGCTGGATTCCCAAATAAACAGTAACTAATTGGATTAGGAGCTGATAATATTGTTGACCTTTCTTAATGTCTGCTGGCTGTCTTTCCACCACACTGAGGCTTAATTGTGTGGGGCGGGGAGGAGGGTGGGGGACTTCCAGGAGTGAAATGTGACCCCTGTTAACCTCAGATAAAATGGGCTCAGCGTCTTCCCAACTGCCTGTCATCCCCCGTGGAGCAGGAACACACACATGCTCCCGCTCTCATCAAATAATTACACAGATGATACACACATGCATAGGCATGCATGCGGAGATGCAAACACACCCTGAGGCACACGGGCATCCATGCAAGGTGCACACATGACTCTGAACCTGGACCATACATGTACACAAGTCACACTGGAACATACACATGCAAAGTTACATACACGACAGACAAGTAAATGCATATGCACACTTGCAAAGTGTGAGCACAGACATACTTACAGATGACAATTGCACACACGATTGCAAGTAAATAAGTGTACTCAAGAATGCAGACAGATACGCACATGTCAGACACACTGGCCGGGTGCAAATACTCATACGTAACGCTTAAGTAAATGAGCATGCGAAGTGTAACATGCGTACCAAGAACACACTTTTGCACACCGGTGGACATCAGAGCCCCCTCCCCCCATGCACACACTGGGGACTTTGCTCTGTCCCAAATCCCATCTCTTTCACAATCTCTGTTTTCACTTTCTATCCGTTCGTGGGTTTTCTAGCTGTGTTTCTGGGAGCCTGAGTTTACAGGTCTCTTGGTGTTTGGCCCGGCCCCTCTGAGTGTCTCCATCTCTCAGTATCTCTGGGGCCCTGTCTCTGAGCAGATCTGTGTCATTCTGGAATGCTGAAGTGGCATAGCGCCTGGTGGGTAAGGTGGTGGGGAAGATATGAAAAAAGAGATTAGAAGGGGAACGTTGGGGGGGGGCGGAGAAGGTGGAAAGGAGGGTGGGGGAGAGGCCCAGGAAAGAGGGGGGCGGCAAGGGGCGGGGGCGGGGCGCCTGCCTGCGCGCGGCAGATGTTGCCGCTCCTCGGATGGAGCCGTTAATGTACGTGGAGTTTCTGCAGTGGTAATTAGGAGGGCCCTCATTACCCTGGCGGAGCCGGCTGAGAGCCGATAAAGCCGAGGGGGAGAGGGGCCGACATCAGGGTAATGGGGGAGCGGGGCCATTGAGGAGCTGGAGCCTAGCCGGGACGCTCCGCGCGCAGCTGGAGCCCGACTAGAGGGCCGCGGAAGGGGGGCGCGGACCCGGCCCTAAGCCCAGGGAGGAGCCGGGATGTGAGCTGAGAGGGCGCGGAGCGGCTGGGGCTGCCCTGGGGCTGCGTACCGCCGCGCGAGAGGGGACCCGAAGGGCGACGCCACGAGTTGGCCCTGAGCATCTGCAGGACGAGCGTGCGGAGGAGGGCTTTCGGCCAGCGTGCCTGCCTGGCGTGTGGCCTTCGCGGGGAGTCCACAGACCCCTGGTGGCCAGAGGGTGGAGGTATGGGAAGGACACTTGTCCCCTCAAGGGTCCGCTCCCGCTCCCGAGGGCAAGCATGGGAAACTACCACACGTCCAAGGTGACTAGACCTGGACCCCGGAATAGCCAGGACGGAAGTTTCTGTCCAGATCCAAGGCTCTGGGAGGTTAGGTTCCAGGCTCTGGAGAGACCAGCCTCGGGGTTGGAGGTGTAAGCCCTAACTGAGGTGAAAGGCCAGTTCCCCCTCTCCCCTCACAGGCGTCTCTCCCTGCTATCCTGCCTGCAGTCAGCACCCTCCCCCCCAGTCCTAGCCTAGGGGAGCTTCCCAAGCAACCAGAATTCTCGAAGTCAATCCCTCAGTCCCTCAGTCCCTCAGTCCTAAGCACCTTGCTTCCCTTAGGGCTTTGCGGGAAGAGGGAGGGGGGGCCGGGGACACGTGCCAGCTGCAGACACCTGCAGCTCCGCTCCCCAGCCAGGAGCCCAGGTTGGGTGTCCAAGGTGGAAGCCCGTTTTGCTGTCTACCCAGGATGAGCCCCAGCTTTCCAGCCTTCTCTCCAGACTGCCCCTTCTCCCGTCCCCTTGCCCCAGGCCCAGGACCCTGGGAAGACTTCCAGAAGGCAAGGAACCGGCAGCCAGAGCAGAGAGGGGAGCTTCGGGAGCCTTGGCAGGCAGCAGCCAGCTGAGGGGACGTCACCTCCTTTTTAAATCTCCTCTTCACACTGTCCAACGCCTGCAGCTGCCTTGGAAGACCAGGTCATTGACCCCTGCCACTCTGGATTGCCAACCTCCCAAGGACCACACAAGCCCCTCCATTATGCAAAGGGCAGAACAGAAAGGGGCTTCTTTTCTCTCAGGCTTTGGGAAAGTCTTGCCACCGTGGACTCGGAGATGACTCAAGGGGCCTGGTGTCTCTCTGAAGAGACCAGGGCTGTGGGGAGCTCTTGGGCCTGGGGAGAACCCCAGTGCCCCTCCCCTCTTCCGCTGCCAGGCAGAGCAGGGGTTAACAGGGAGAGGCGGCCGGGCAGGAGCAGGCGGAGGCTCCCCGCCCCCCAGAGTTGCTGACTCCCCCCGCCCCCCAGAGTTGCTGACTCTTCCTTTTTGTTCGGGCTGACAGCGAGCACCTGGTGCGCTCAGGCTACAATGCCGCTCCTGCCTCCCTCCCCCCAGGCCCCAGGCTCCCCTCTCTCCCCTCCCCACCCGGCGGCAGCTTCCTCTCTGCCTCCTCTTCCCCTTGGCCTCCCAGGCGCGCCCCCTCCTCCCCACCACAAGCTCCGACCCTGCGGTGTCAATAAACACAACATATGCTGCCATTAATGCGAAAATCGCGCCCTCCACCCCATTCATCCCCTCAGCCTGCCCGCGCTGGGGTGGGGTAGGAGGCAGGGGGGGGAGAGGTCAAGTGGGAACATTAACTACTCCCTTTCTGGGTCTGCTCAGACCCCACCCCACCCCGGCTTCCGGAGAGGGAGGCCAATTGCGGGAGCTCAGGATGGGATAAGGGTAGGGGTGAGACCCTTCTGGGGTGGGCCGGCTGAGCCTCCCTGCAGGGAAACAGGTGCATCTTCATCCAGTCCAGGGGGCTGCAGCTCCAGGGGCGTCCCACTGGCCCTCCCGGGGGCGGCCATGTTGCTGACATGCTTCTCTGGGCAGGGTGGTCGCGGCCCTCCCCCTTTGAGTGTGGCTGTCCTCTCAGCGCCAGGGCCCGCGGTATCTGTCCACGCAGCGGATTAAAAAGGAGAAACCAGAAGCGTTCTCCGAGTGGGCTTGGGCTTCCGAAACCCCTTCTAGAAGGAGCCGAATAGGGGAGATGGCTAAGGAGGGAGTGGCCCAGCCTCGGTCTCTTCAGCTAAATCACCAGTTCCAAGACAGCAGGGAATAATAAAGATAAAAATAATATAATAACCACAGCTAACGTATTGAGGGCTTATTTATGTACCAGGCACTGTGCTGAGCACTTTACAGGCTTTATCGGATTTGTGCCCCGGAAGACCCCTGAGGGGAAGCTACCGCTGATAGCCCCATTTCACAGCTGAGGAAAACTGGCTAGGAAGGCTACTGGCGGGGCTGAGTTCCCCGCCCCCAGGCCAAGGGCCCCATGAGGGTGGTGTCTCTGCTAGTGCCTCTTACAGAAGGAGCTGAGGCTCAGAGAGGTTCCCGCTCATCCGAAGTCACACAGCCAGTAAAGAATTTGGCCAGGAACCCGGGTCTCTCTGACAGCAAAGCTTGTGATCTTAGTGCCTACACTTTCCTGCCCCCTTTTTCTGCCTTTCTCCATTTCCAGTCGCATCCCAGCACCCTCCGGGTCTGCCCTGTGTGGGACCACACGCATTAGCGTGATGGCGAGTGACAAGCCAGACCTGAGCCAGAGGAAAAGCGTTCTCTGTCCCGTTCCACCCCGTGTCGCATTGTTCCTCCCGGCTGCCACTGCGCTGGGCCCACCGGGCCTGTGAGCTCACTGGACGCCTGCCCCTGGGCCAGCCCCATTCTGAGGATTGTCTAGTCAGGCCAAGTGGCCCTTCAGGCTCCCAGAACACGAGGACATTGTGCTTGGCTCTGCAGCTCCTCACTTCTGAGACTCCGGTTGCTTTATTGATATTAACTTAATGCCTCCCCCCCTCTCCACCCGCCCGGCCCAGTCTGACGGGCAGAAATCTGCTGCCTGGGCACCACCCTGACCTCTCTTTTCCTCTTTCATTATCCACTCCGGGCACCAGGGAGCCAGCACCAAAATTAAAACAATAACTAAGCCCGAAGAGGACCCAGCAGCCCCTACTTCTACCCCAAGGGAGTGAGGGGTGGCTGTGAAAACACCTGGAAAGAAGACTAATCAGTGGAAGGGGAGGGGTGACCCACTCCCAGGCCAGCACCCTCGCCCGCCTTAACCCTTTGTCTCCTGCCCAATAGCCAGGTCTCCCCCATCTTGTTCCTCCTGTCCCATCCCATAAATAAGCAGCAGATACTGGCAGATGCTCAGCCATTTAGTGCTTTGAGATTTGAATAAACAAACATTGGATATGAGGTCCCCAGAAGCCCCCAGTCATGGGCTAAGACCACTAGAGCACCCAGTGCTGTCACAGCAAGGAGTTCCTCCCTCGGTGAATTCTTAGAGAACTGGTTGATCACTTCCTTGGTGATCTGTGTTGGACACTTTCAAAGTACACTACCTTATCACATTCTCACACTCACCACACAAGGGCCGCACATCCTCACCGTGACCGTACATCCTCACATGACCGCACATCCTCACAATGACCACACATTTTCACAATGACTGCACATCCTCACAATAACTATGCATCCTCACAATGACTGCACATGGTAGGCACTATTGTTGTTCCCATCTTTCAGATGAGGAAACAGAGGCTAACCAAGTTAAATCACTTGTCTGCGTTAATATCAACTAGTGAGTGAGAGAATCAGGCTTCCAACTCAAACTCAGGATGGTTTCCAGAGCCTACAGCTTAACCATTTTGCTGAGCCGTCTGCACGAATCTCTCCCAAGTATTACTGGAGCCTAGTTAAATAAGTAGGCAGCTGGGAACCTCTGGCTCTCAGTCTCCCAGACTATAGAATGGGCCTGCTGTGATCTCTTAAATCATCTAGAGCGGGGACCAGCAGTTAGCGTAATGGCTATGTCGCTGGACTCCCACGTAGTCGACCGCGGTTCGAGTCCCGGACCCAGCGGCTTAAACTCACGCCGGGCGCGTGTGCGTGCGTGCCCAAGATCCCGAGAGGAGAATGTAGGAGAAGGGATTGCGGTGTGGCCATCCCCCCTGGGGGGTGATTTCCTGCTTTCTATCTCTCTGTCTCTCTCTATCTGTCTGGCGAGCGCACGCGCCCTATAGCAAAAACCTCTCCAAAAAAAAGAAAAAAAAAATCATCTAGAGCGAGAGCAGGGTGGGAGGAGAGGAGACAGTCTGGTCCAGTTCTAGCCCACCGAGGCCAGCAGAGGGGGCTGCTGCCACTGAGGTCAAGTGGTGGCGGGCTGGGAGCTCGGACAGTGAAGGCGCTGACCCGGTGGCAGTGTTGGGCAGGTCTCCCACGCGGCTTCTGCAGGACACTCCCTTCCAGGTGAAGAGAGCAGAGTTCACAGCGCTGGACGGTCCTGAGTGCTGGGCTCTGCACACAGGGCGCCTCCCCCACCCTCAGCTCTCAGCACCGAGGCTCTCTGCCCCACTAGAAGAGGCGATCTCACCATCCTACCCGCCCAGGGTCCCACACCCCCCCAACAGGCCCCCTCGCTGCTCCTACTCCACCCCACACTCCAGCCTCTTGGAGTCTTCTAACCAGCCACTAACTTGTGCAAGGTGTGAAAAGTCCTTTTCCACCCTAATTCTGCTGACAAGAATGGGTCCTTTCCAAAGGCATTATACTAGAAGACTGAAGGGAAGAGGAGAAAGGCCAGCACCCCGGCAGGCGCCGTTCTGAGGACTTTATCTGCAACTTGCAGGACAAGCCTAAAAGGTCAGTCTTCCTATTCCACAGACAGAGGAAACGGGAACCTGAGAATTCATAAGCTTAAGCTGCTAAATGGCCCGACTGGGACTTGAACCCAGGCTGTGTGCCCTTATGCAACAACACTTTTTTCCAAAGCAAAAAGTTTAAAGTTTTTAAAACTCTTTGAGCAGGACCAGCAGTTGGGGCAATGGCTATGTCGCTGGACTCCCATATAGTTGACCGTGGTTCGAGTCCCTGGTGGCTTAAATTTACGCTGTGCACGTGTGCGTGCGTGCCCAAGATCCGGAGAGGAGAATGGAGGAGAAGGGATTGCGGTGTGGCTATCCCCCCTGGAGGTGATTTTTTGCTTTCTGTTTCTTTGTCTTTGTCTTTCTGGCCAGCACACCGCCCTATAGCAAAAACCTCTCCAAAAACAAACAAATAAACAAACAAAAAACCTGTGGACTTCTTTACTCTGCATCGGACTGTAAGCTTGCTAAGGGTGTGCTTGCCCATCCTTATATTCCTGCAGGGTAAGGAAAAATGGAGCATCCATCTCGTGCACCACCAGAATTCTAAGACAGCTAACAGCCCCAGAGGACTGCCCGCCATCCGCCTTGGGCCCCGAGGACCCCTACTTCCCCTCGTCTCAGTCTTCATTGGCTTGGGTGCTAGACTCAACCACACTGAGTGCCAGCTGGCACCTGCTCGGCCAGTTCCAGAGCCCCGTCTGATGAGGCCCTCAGGCTTTTAAGAGCACTTTCGGTCTTCTTATTGGTCTCCCTAGAGGCTACCGCTACTGACCCATCTTGGCCCCAGCAGCAGGTCCTGATGGCTCCCCAAATGCCTGCAACCACTTCCCTCTAAAGACTAGTCAGCCTTCACAAGGACACCTCATGGCCCGACCCTTCAGAGGCCCTGGCTCCCCAAGCCCAGCTCTCTCCATTTTACCTGCTATCCTGGAGCACATTTGCAGTTAGGGCTGGCCCTGCCCTTCAGAAGCTCAGTTCCCTCACTCCGCAGCCTGATTTCAAGTTGTGCTGAGGACAGGTGCCCTGGCTCCAAGAGCCCCTCTGCTGCACACCTGGCCCCTGCCCACAGCTGGCCAAAGACTTTCCTGTGCCTCAACACAAGTGTGCTATTGCTCCTGTTCCTGACAGGAGTTTCCTCCAGATCCCCACACTGCCTCCTGTGACCCACTTAGAATCCTAACTCTCCAGACTTAAAATAGAAAACACTCAACACAAGCTTTTACACTTCCCGCATCCAGCTGAATAAAGGTTGCCTCTTTTGCAAAAGCAGCATAACCGCATGCTAATAATAATAGTTGCCCACCAGTTCAGAGCGGGTAACCATTCATTTGCCCAGGTCTTCCCAAACGGCTTCCTACCTGTTCCCAGACTATAGAAGGGCATGTGTGTCTCTTGGGGTGTGTAAGGTGTGGCTAGATGCTGTGTTTCCCCCTCCTTTCTGGGGAAAATCTCCAAAGTGACTGCTTGCCCTGGGCTGTCTGTAATGTGGGGCATTGATCGGGCCCATTGATAGCTGATTGTTTTCACACGTGACTCGGCCACATTCCTCTAATCTCCATCCTCCCGCTCGGTTTGCATGACAAGAAGCGGCCTCAGTGGGGAGAGGTCGCTCACCTCTGACCAGGATATAATTGGAAAAAGAAGGTCATTGCCGCCTTGCTGCTGGGGCAGATCAGCGTCGTTCCATTTGTGTCACGAGCTCTCACCAGCACACACTCTCAATGACATGGAGACAATAGCTGTGCCCCACAATGGAGGGCCCACAGAGAGGTGCTCGACACGACACAGACACACCGTGGGACTCGCACTCACTCGCATCAGGACAGGCATGTCCAATGACACACACACAATAGGTGTCCTGAATAAAGGCCGACGGTGACACCAAAGACGCAGGGCACTACGTGCACCCAGAGACATCCACACACAGAGGCTGCACAAAGACAGGGATAAAGTAACGCTTGCCCAGTGACACAGGTACCAACACGGGACACAGGCACAGCACCAGGGCAGGGAGTCCGGCCCAACTACCACACCCAACACCAATGGACCAATGGCTGTGCGATGGTAACTCTCTTCCTCAGCCAGGTCTACACGAGAACAGGTCAGAATTACCTGGGGAGCTCTGACAAAATGCACATTTCCAGGAACCCCTGCAGCCCGTGGGTGCCCCCAACAGTGAGTCAATGTGGGTAGACACTTTTATGTCAAAAAGCTCCCGCGGGAACCCAGTTAGCGTAATGCTAGCCCCGTGGTTCACGTCTCGGCCCCTTACAACTCAGTGCCCAAGATCCCGAGAGGAGAATGGAGGAGAAGGGATTGGCGTGACCATCCCCCCTGGGGGGTGATTTCTCGCTTTCTGTCTCTATGTCTCTCTCTGTCTTTGGCGAGCGCACGCGCCCTATAGTCAAAAAAAGAAAAAAAAAAAAAAAAAAAAAAAAAAAAAAAAAAAAAAAAAGCTCCCGCGAATAATTCTGCTATTCCTTCAGGTGAGCGGCACTGATGAGACACCACCAGCCCAGGTCCTGGGGAACAGAACTTGCTGGAAGGAGTGTTGGGCCATATTTATCTTCCCACTCAGTTTGGAAAGGGACCTGAGCTCAGAAAAGGAGATTAGGGGGTCAGACAATGGCCAGACCCTGAAAGAGTTACAACTGGCCTGGCAACCTGAGCAGGCCTCACCGCACACCCAGACAGGGACCACTTCCTGTGGGGTTGTTCTAGAGACTCTCGTTGCGTTGCTCCCCTCCCCCGAAGCAAGATCCAAATTCCACCCAGCCTCCTACGCCGGGTACCTCCCGGGGACACTGGCCAGCTCCACGCCCGCCCGGTGACCCAGCCCCTGGGCACTCCCCCTCTCCAGGGTCCCAGAGCACCATGCCCAGCGTTAGGAAAGAAAGCTACAGAGGTTCCTTCTGTTCAGCTGGAGGGCTGGGAGCTGTGTTCTACGCCTACTCCTGCCACGAGGGGAGGGGAGGCTTCCAGGAGAGGGCAGAGGGCGCCGCGCAAGAATCAGGCACTGGAGGCAACGGGTCACTCAAACCCCATCAAGGCGCGGAAATCCCCCGGAGAGCGCAGGGTCGCGCCGCCCCCTGGCGGCCCAGTGGGAGATTAAGGCCCGAGAGGCGGGCGGCTGTGGGGTCTGGTGGCTCCGGGACAGGTTCCTCCTTCCCAGTGTTGAGGGGGGAAAGATGTTGAAGCCCCCGCGAGGACTGCCCTGTCCTGCTCTCCCTCAGCCCTTCTCTCTCTGTCCCCTTCCACTCTGCCTGGCCTCCCCCCTCCCGCCCTCACTCCCTCTGCCTCCCCCCTCTTCTTTCTCTCGTCCTTCGCCCACCCCCTCCCGCCCCCACGGGGCAGCGCCTCCGTGCGCCCGCTTGGCAGTTAGCCCATTAGATCTCGTACTATTGATCCGCTTCTGAGCCGAAGCTGACAGCCCCCTCCCGGTCTTCCCACGTCCCCCTTTCCGGCTCCCTCCCCCATCTCCAGGCAGTCCTGGCCTGCGCCCTCCCCCACGCCCCACGCGGGCCGCACCGAAGTCGCGCCCTCACGAAGGACAAGAACAAATGTAATTAAAGCGATCGGCGAAGGGGACGCGCCCCCCCAGCACCGGCTCGAGCGGGGGTCCCAGCGGCCCGCGCTCGGCCCACGCCTCCCGCCCCTCCTCCTCGCCCTCGCCGCTCCCCGCCCCCCGGAGCGGGAGCAGTTGGGTTGAGCTGCGCCTGTCCTATAAATCCACATATAATTCTCGCCTTTCCTGTTCAGCTAAGGAAAATAAACGTGTAAGGCTGTTTCTGGGAGCCCAGCTCAGGGACCGCTCTAAATTCTCCTCTTATTGAGTCGGGGCTGGAAATCATTCAGCGCGGTGGCGCGCCCCGGACACCCCCTCCCCAGCCTGCGCCGCGCCCGCGCCCGCGCCGCCGCGCACACGCACGCGCGCGCACGGAAGGCAGGCGCCGGGTATATAAATATCTCCAGCTCTCCCCATAGCCGGGCAGATTTATTCCGCTGCCAAGCCTGCAGAAAATTGACTTGTTCATGGAGGCGGCTATTGACACATCACCGGGGGGAGGGTTAGGGGAGAAAGCAGTGGAGCCGGCGCCCCTCCATTATACGTTAATGTAATCAGCAGTGTGCGAAATGACTGCGCGGAAAATAGCATCACTGACATTTATATTAGAGGATATTGATGGCAGGAGCTGTGACCGCATCACTCTGCCTCCCGTTTCCACGGATTGACACAGGAGCCTCTTGTTGGCTCGATCCACGCTCGCCTCCCCTCCCCCTCCCCCTCCCGCCCTTTCTCCCTCTCTCCACCCACTCCGTGTCTCTCTCCAGCTCTCCCCCTCTCACGGCCTCACCCACCCTCTCTATCCAGTCTTCCGATCATTCATTCTCTAAATAATTCTGAGTACCTACTGGGTGCCCCATACAAGGTACTCCCCGGGGCTTCTCTCCCTGGGTCCCTCCCGCGTCTCCCCCACCATGCCCTTGCCCTCTTTCTCCCTCCGCCCCAGCTCTGCTTCCCCTCCCCCTGCTTTGGCTCGGTGGCTGGACCGCTGCTGTCACAGCAGATAGATAATTGAAAAATGGGCCTCACCTTTGCAGCCAGCAGGAGTGGTTCAGGCAGTTACCGCCGGGGTTACCTACTCCATCTCAGGCCCGGGCTCCAAAAGAGATTCTGAGGAAATTGGATTTTACATGGATGTTTTATTCGGGCAGAGGCTTTACTGTATATAAATACAGGCGAGAGGCCTTGGCGGCAAGGATGAGTGAGGCGAGACAATCCCGCCCGGGGCCTCCAGGCTCAGGGGAGGCAGGCGAGCTGTCTGCTCAGCTCCAGGTCCCAGACCTGGACACTGGTGCACTCCCCTGGTCATCTGGAAATGGAAAGGGCTTAATGCTTCTGAACAGCTCCTCAAAAGCTGCCTTGGGAATAAACAGGCGTGTGGTTGTTGGGGGTTTGGCAGGACTGGCCACCGAGAAAAGCAGAAGATATGCTGGAGAAGGTTGAGGTTCCTTCAATAAACACTGGCCCTTCCACTTCTCAGGTTTTGTGTTGGAGGCACAGGAGTGAGGAAGTGGGCATGGCTGCTGCCTTCAAGGACGGTCTGACGGTCTGGAGAATGACGACGTGTGGTGTCAGGTTAGGGTCAAAGAAAGGGAAAGGTAGGACAGAGGACTTGACCAGCTGAGGAGCTTGGATGAAGATACAGAAGGGAACCTGGTAGGGTTGGGGGCCGAGGGTCCGACCAGCTCTCCAGTCCTGCCCCTGCCTGGCTAGCACAGAACACATCTGGATGATCATGGCCTCCAGATCTGTAGGCAAGGTCCCGTTCCGTGTTTGCAGAGAATCCTGCTGGAAGTCTCTGGAAGGCTAGGATGCTGGATCTCCGAGTACCTCGGTGAGGGCTTCCAGAGAGAACAGGTGCAAGGCCTGAAGAAGGCCTGAGTGAGGAGCCCTGGAGGGGCTTCAGAAGATCAGGGAGGGTGGATGTGGATGTGGAGAGACAGGAGTAAATGCTTGGGGATCGAGATAGAGTCCTGCAGTGTCTCCATGTCCCCTTCCTCAGGGACACTTCCATTTCAGGGCAGGGTTTTTGTTTTGCTTGTTTGTTTGTTTTGTCTGATCTCTGATTAGAGTCTATGTGGCTGACAGGTGCAGCCCAAATCATTTCCATTCCTTGGAAAGAAAGCTTTTCATGATCTCAGAGCTGAAGGACTGGCATTAAGGTGAGTGGACCCAGGCTTAGAGGGCTCACTAACAGGTCAGGGGCTTTGCCTGAGCTCAGAGCAGAGACAACAGCTGCCTTATCCCAGCCGCATCACTAAAAGCTGGACCAGTCCTCTCCCAGAGCAGCATTCCAAGCCCCCCTCAGCCTCTGTCACATTGTTATATTGTTACATCATCAGCTTCTGGGGGCAAGACAGGTGCTGGACAGATCCTGGCCACCCCTCCAGCTGGCCCCCATATATCCCAGGCACTCCCAGTTGGCACTAGGAACTCCAGTCCATCCATAGGTTGGGAATATTCTGGGACAACTGGACTGCCTCTCAGAACGCTCCCTGTCTGACTCTGGTCAGCATCTTCCTTCTTACCTTTAGGTTACACTTATCCTGACAGCTGGGGGAAAGGGAGTCCCTTCCGGTGCTCAGGGAGCCAGGCCACACCCACTTGCCTCAGGTGCATGTGCCACTTCCCTACCTCTGCCCTCTCCTCACTCTCCAGGTCCAAAATCCATTCCCCTATTTGTCTTTCATTCCTTGTGACTTTTTTTTTTTTTTTTTTTTTTTTTAGTTTTTTAAATTTTTTCTATAGGGCATGTGCGCTCTCTGGAAAGACAGACACAGAGAGACAGAAAGCGAGAAATCACCCTCCAGAGGGAATCACCACGCCGCAATCCCTTCTCTTCCATTCTCCTCTCTGGATCTTGGGTACGCACACACAGGCGTGTCTTTAAGCCGCCATGCCCGGTACTCGAACCACGGTCGACTATGTAGGAGTGCAGCAACGTAACCATTCCATCACCTGCTGGTCTCCCTTGTGACTCATTTGATGTATGGTCCTGAGATTCTGCTCTCACTTGTGGCTTAGGATCCTGCTAAGGTTTGAATGTTGTATATCTCTGAAATTCATGTTGAAACTTAATTGTCAGTGCGGCAGTACTAGGAAGTGAGGCCTTTAGGAGGTTGTTAGGTCAGGAAGGCTCCATTCTCATGAATAAGCCCTTACAAAAGGGCTTGAGTGAGCTGTTCGCTTCTTTACCCCTCACCCATGTGAGGACATAGCAAGAGGTACCTTCTGTGAAGCCTTCACCAGGCACTGGGTCTGCTGGCACATCTGGATCATATAGCCTCCTGAACTATGAGAAATAGTCATCTATTATTTGTAAATTACCCATTACAGCAGCAGAAATGGACTAAGACAGACCCTTGAACAGGTTGGTGATGAGAACATGAGTGCATTCTGTGTTGTGTGTGCATGCACGTGTTCGCTTGGACTTTGTACACCCAGGGCACAGGGGATACCACTCGTGGAATAGCACTTGGTCCCACCCCGCCATCCAAATCAGGAGACTGATGTTCAGAAGTAAAATGAAGGAGTGGCCAGGGAAGCGGCTTCGCACAGCGGGAAGGATGCCTGTCACTCCGTGGGGCCTTATGAAGACAGGGAAGTCATTCTTCCAGGATCATCTGTCCAGGGAGCCATCAGGGAGGACTCAGGGACAGGAGGGGTAGAAGGTGCTAGAAACAGGGCAACCTAAGGCTCGGGCACCCACTGAGATCAAGATCCTGTTCCCTCCTCCCTGTGTGAGAGGCTGGTGGGAGGCAGGGCTCAAAGGAGAAAGACCTTTGCGAGCTTGACAGCCTGTTCTGCAGGGACAAAGGCAGCTGGAGAGCTGGAGAGCTGGTCCGGATGGAGAAGCAAACTTCGCGAAGGAGCATTCCCAGCCTCAGCAACAAAGTCCGTGTTAGCCGTGGGACCGGGATCAAAGTCACTCGACCTCTTCGAGCTTCAAATTTCCCTTCTGTAAAGTGAAAAATGTTAAGAGCTCTTCCAGGTTTCTCTTCTTTTTAAGAGTTTGCCAGAGGATGCATGTACTTGCAGGGTGGTGGTGGGGGGGCAGAGAGAAAGTGAGAAAGCACCTGCCTGGGACATGGTCACATTGCAGCCCCGCCTCCTCCATTTCTCCCTTCTTTTGGGATTTTGAGCACACACACACACACACACACACACGTGTCCAGTGTACTTCTCAAGTCGGTCTCGAACCACCCAGTTGGCCACATGGGATCCAGCCACCACCTTAACTATCATGTCATGGGTTGGTCCTAGTTATAATTTTTATGATTCTAAACTGGTGGGCAAATAGGTTTGGAAAGCCCAATTTGAGGTAAATGGAAGAATTTCAGGGTTGAAGATCTATTTCCTTTTTCTTTTCTTTCTTTTTTTTTTTTTTTTTTTTTTTTTTTTTTGGAGAGGTTTTTGGTATAGGGTGCTGACACTCACCAAAAAGACAGAGAGAGACAGAAAGCAAGAAATCACCCACCCACCCCACCCACTCCGCCCCAGGAGGTTGGCCACGCCGCAATCCCTTCTCCTCCATTCTCCTCTCAGGATCTTGGGCACGCACGCACATGCACCTGGTGTGAGTTTAAGCCACCGGGTCCAGGACTCGAACTGCAGCTATCTACATGGGAGTTCAGCAACATAGCCATTATGCTAACTGCTGGTCCCCAGGGTTGAAGATCTAGACTTTTTCAAGAGGGATGAGGAGTGAGCACAGTCCTGTGCTGCATAATGACTTTGCAGTCAAAGGTGGACAGCAGACAGGACCGTGGTGCCCTCAGATGACACCTGGTAGCCCGGGGTGTAGAAAGCTACACCCTCTAGGCTTGTGTAAGTACAGTCTATGATGTTTGTGCAATGACAAAATCCCCTAGCCACATATTTCTCAGCACATACTCCTGCTGTTAAGTGACACGCAACTAGTTATGGGGCCAGCGGGCCTGGAATTCCTAAGAGGACTCTTAGAGGTGGGAACTTGATGCGGCCAAGACCAGTCCAGAGCAGGAAAGCAGCAGAGACAAACTCAGAAACCAGTGCCATCTAAATTGTCTCAGGCTCAAAGACGCTCGGAATCCAGCTCGCACAGCCCAGAAAGTTTGGGTAAAACTCCAAGAGGCCGGACAGCTGTCAGTCAATCCAAACAACAGGAAATCTGGGCAAGCTCATGTTCCCTGTCTCCGGAGTTCCTTGGTAAATCTTCCTAGTTGAGAAATGCTTGCGTCACCTTGCCTATCAGAATAGAGAAGGGATCAGGGCGCCCCTAGTGGCAGAGATTGGGAATAGGCAGAGGCAGCACCTCCAAGACTTGCTGGAGGAGCTGGGGACTGAGCGTGAATCAGCATCAGCGGAAAGGAGGCATGGGGGGCCACTGAGGGTAATGGAGACAATCCCTACCCCCACATCTTGACTCAGGGAAAGATGAAACAGGGCAGGTGACCAGGGAATCTTGGAACAGAAAACCTGCTAGGAGAATAATCCCTGGGGGAAAAAGACTAGAAGCCCAGAGCGCAGGCCGCCAGCAGGCAGGGGAGGAGAGGTGAGGAGAAGGGAGGAAAGATATCCCTTTCCACGGATGTGCCTTGGCCCCTGCCCAGGGGAAGAGGGGCAGATTTTCTGTCTTGTCCCAAGCCCCTGCATCTGCCACCTTGTTTACCTCGTGGCCTATTTATAGTTGCAGGCTCCAAGCCTGGCATGGAGCTCTGCGATTTATATGACTATAAACCTCCAAAGGGCACAGAGAGCTGGCAGGGGTTGGCTAAAGACAGGGCCAAGCCTCCCAAGGTCAAAATGCCCACCTTCCCAGCCCCTGCTGACCTTACTTCCTGTTAACAGGCAAGAGGTCAGAGGGCCAGGCTCAGGCAAATACAAGACAGCAACTCCTTGACCTTCCTACCCTGAGCTTGTACAGTTTAGGATTTGGAGCAAGACTGCACACCCCGTTTTGGTCTCCCCTTCACTCCTTTTGGGAGGGGTAGGGAAGTTCGGCATGGGAGAGTGGGTTGCATGGGGGTGACTGAATTTGGAGAGAATGGGTGAGTCCAGCCATTTGAGGGAAAGGGGAGAATGGCGCTTGGCAGCCAGCCCCCACCTGCCTCCTCTGCTTCACAGCAGAATGGAAGAATCATACCTGGAGCACTCCTGGCCCGCTGGCATCCTTCTCAGGGTGCCTTCAGAGGCCGGAGAGGCCCACCTCTCACTCAGGACAGGCTGCAGGCTGCGCTGGAATACCCAGGCCTAAGCCCCAGGTACTGTGGGATTCTGCTAGAGCAGCTCATTGCCCGAATTCTTGCCTCCACCCCCGTCCCTGGCTGTGCTCTGCTTCAGCGCATTGGCCTCTCTGTTGTCTCTTGCCCACAGCTGGCATGTGTTCTGACCGCTGTTCCCCCACAGTGCCCCAGCCTGTGCCTGCTAGCCTTGCACCCTTGACTGACTACCCCAGCCTCCTGCTGTGCCAACCCTCTGCAACACCCTACCCCAGACTTATCATGAGCGAGGCTGGATATAGCGTGTGTGTGTGTGTGTGTGTGTGTGTGTGTGTAATTAAGAACGTGTTGGGGGGGCAGCAAATGATATGGTGGTTAAGACACTGGACTCCCCCATGGCCATCTGCAGTTTGAGTCCTGGACCTGGTAACTTAAAAATCACACTGGGCATGTGTGTGCATGCCCAGGAGAAGAATGGAGGAGAAGGGATTGCTGCATGGCCATCCCCCTTGGGGGTGATTTCTCACTTTCCATCTCCTGTCTCTTTCTCTCTCTCTCTCCGACCAGTAGAATGTGTCAGGTAGGTATGGGCCAGCCCTGTGACCTAGTGGTTAAGGGAGCCAGATCCTATGTAACCAACCATGTGGCTCAAAGCCTGGGCCTGGCAGCTTGAGAAACACGCTGAGTGCATGCATGTGCATGCGTGCTCAAAATTCTGACAGGGTGGAGAGATGGAGAAGGGATTGTGGTGCGACCATGCCCCACTGGAGGGTGCTTTCTCCTCTCCCTCTCTCTGTCTTTCTCTGGTGAGTGCACATATCCTCTGGCATGTGCGCACGTGTACACACACACACACACACACACAAAAGTGCTAGGTAGGTAGATCAGAGTTACAGACCAAATAGATATGAACATGAAAGAGGGAGAAACACAGAACGACTTTCTCCTTGACTGTTTTGTTATTTTCCCATCAACCTTTGGGCTGCTAGACTGTGTGAGGACTTGGTGAGAGAGAAGGCTTCTCTTAGAGCCCATAGGCTCCACTGGCCATATCTGGCCCTCTTTCGGCCCTTTCCTTCCCACCACCATCTTAAGCCTTAGGCCAGTCAGGATCGGACTAAGCCTGGTGGGAGACAGGCAGACCTGGGGGTCAAGGGTTGCCTGGTTGGGGTCAGTCCTCTATGGAGGGGTGTGTTGCCCTGAGAGAGAGTCTTGGGGAAAGGAGGAGGCCCTAGGGACTGGATGGAGTGGGCTCAAGAACCAGCCCACTCCTCTCTCCCTCTTTCCAGTCCAGCCCATATTTGGGGGTGGATATGCAAATGGGTAAGCCAAGTCAAAGTCCTTTTCTTCTCTGAGGAGATGAAACAAAGAATAGAGAAGATTCCAGAGAATCCCATTTGCCCACTGCTAGCTCATTTTTTTATCTAGTTACTTCTCTGGGATGGTGGTGAGGTTGTTGGGGAGACATAGCTCAGGTATGACAATGTGTTTGTGATGGTTAAATTTGTGTGGCAACTCGACGAAGCCACGCGATGCCCAGATAGCTGGGGAAGCATTATTTCTGTGAGCATCTGTGAGGCTGTTTCCAAAAGAGATCAGCATGTGAATTGGTAGACTGAGTAAGAAAGAGCCTCTCTTAGGCGTGAGTGAGCACATCATCCAATCTCCTGAAGGCCTAGACAGAATGAAAAGCAGGGGAGTGGGAGATTCACTCTCTGTTTGTGCTGGGCCAGCTGACTCTTGACCTGGCATTCATGGTTCTCAGGTCTTCAGACTTGGACCAGGACTTGTATGTACCAGGTACGTCGTACCCCGCCTTCACCCCACAGATGCTCAGACCTTTGGGCCTGGACTAGGACCCCACCACCAGCCTCCCTAGGCCTCCGGCTTGCAGACAGCAGACCATCCATATGGTGTGAGCCAGTCCTTCGAGCCAACCTCTTTCTCTCTGGCTCTCTCCACTCGTTCTATTTATCTGATTACTACAGAGTCCAAGGACTTGGGGCAAAATCAAGGATTTGGTGGGGGTGAAGTCCAGTGAAGGGGAGCCAAGAGGAACCGTGGAGGGGCTGGGAGGGTGGCAGGGCTCACCCTCGTGCCCTCTCCCAGAGGGAGGCAGCAGAGGACCATGGGAATTGTCCTGCGGCTGTTAGCCGGCAGTTCCCTCTGCTCGTTGTCCACCGTGGAGCCCACGTTGAGGGCTCTCCTCGTTGGCTGTTTATGCACTTTCAGCCCCAACCTCTGATGGCAGAGACCTTGGGGAAGTAAGCCTGTCCTTGGACGTGCTCCCCCGGGCCTCTTACTCACACGTGAGGAGCAGCTCCTCTCCTTAGTCCAGAGCTTAGAAAACACACTTCTATCCCCTCCCTCATCCCCCTTTATTCCTCAGCCTCCCAACTCCCCGCCTCCCACATCTCAGTGGGGACCATGACCCAGCCCTGACTCATCATCCCGAAGAGGCCCAGTCCGTCTGGGACAGCCGTCCTGTGCCACCGGGCCACGACCATGACAACTAGCCGTCATTAGCATCTGACTCCGATGATCCCTCAGGAGTTTCCGGTGAGGCCCCCTCCAGATATCCCTCTTCCCTCTCCCCATTAGGCACTCTCGGGTAGAGGACCGGGTCTGGTCCTGGAGTTTCACAGGCTAGATGGAGGGGATCGAGCTGTGGCCTCGGGTGAGATAAAAAACCTCATAGGTGAGGGCCTCATAGCCCAGAAACGTGCCCCTCCCTGCCTGCATGGCACCTCTGTTGTCCCTGGGTCTGGTGGGAAGGTGGAAGGTGGGTGTCTTGTGCGAGGCAGATGGGAAGGTGGGTAGTGGGGGGAGGAATGGGCACAGGTCATGGAAACCCACATCTCAGGGCTGGCAGCTCAGTTAGGGAACTGGGAGAAATTTAGAAACCTCAGAGGTAGACCCTGGAGCAGAGAGAATGCCTTCCGGCCATGCGTGGAGGGAGCCTTGATTTGAGGATAAACTTTTCCCAAAGGAAGGTAAGAATGACCAGGTTTTTAGAGAACACAGAGGGCATGGAGGACCTCTTGAACTCTCAATAGGGTGAGTGGCTGAGAGAACTGTTTGTCTGAATCTCTCTCTCTCTCTCTCTTTTTTTTTTTCTTGGAGAGGTTTTTTTTTTTTTTTTTGGTAGAGGTTTTTCGCTATAGGGCGCGTGCGCTCGCCAGACAGACAGAGAGAGACATAGAGACAGAAAGCGAGAAATCACCCCCCAGGGGGGATGGCCACGCCGCAATCCCTTCTCCTCCATTCTCCTCTTGGGATCTTGGGCACGCACGCACACGCGCCCGGCGTGAGTTGTAAGCCACTGGGTCCGAGACGCGAACCGCGGTCGACTACATGGGAGTCCAGCGACATAGCCATTACGCTAACTGCTGGTTCCCTAGGAGAGGTTTTTGTTATAGGGCATGTGCACTCACCAGAAAGAGAGAGACAGAGAGACAGAAAGTGAGAAATGCCCCCCCCCCCCCCCCCGAGGGGATGGCCACGCTGCAATCCCTTCTCCATTCTCCTCTCGGGATCTTGTGCACACATGCACACACGCCCGGCGTAAGTTTAAGCCACCGGGTCTGGGACTTGAACTGCATTCAACTACATGGGAGTCCAGCGATATAGCCATTACGCCAACTGCTGGTCTCTGCCTATCTGAATTTCGGAGAGTAGAACTGAGATCCCAACAGAAAGGAGCCCACGTGTCAGACACCAGTACAGCCACAAGAGAGCAGGGTGGGAGAGTGGCAGCTTGGCCGTTGTCCCTCTTCCCCAATTTCTTGTCACAGGCTGCACAAAACCTGTGAAACCTCTAAGAAACTGTGCAGGAGAGTCCAAGATGCCAGGCAGGTACCTTGCTGAATATCTGGCCTAACAGCCATCTCACAGAAAGGGAGACAGACGGAGAAGGAACCACCGAGGTCCCTGACTGGACCACTGTCTAACGCACCCAGCAGCCCCGTCTCAGACCCCGCTTTCCCTCGTCCTCTGGAATCCCAGGCTGATCTGCCCGCCCCATGGCTTGTTCCCAGACTGTCTCCCCACTCCACTGTTGCTCCAGACTTAACCCCCGAGGTCTGCCCGTGTGAGAGTCTTGGCTGGGAAGCCGCCCGCCCCTTTCCTGTCCCAGACCTGGGGCTCCTTAGGAGCTCCCTTTGCAGCTTGAGCTGCCACCATCCTTCTGTTGCGATGTCTTTCCCGCCCAGTCTCTGCCTCACCCACCTTGTCCGGCCCTCCCCATGCTTCCTCTGGGTAAGGCCCCAGCACTGCTCTCCGAAGCTTGTGGTTCTGGGCTGTGTTCCTGTAAGTGGGCTGTGTTCCCTGGTCGTGAGGGGGGTGGGAGCAGCAGGGGCGTGTAAGTCCCACCCCCGTCCCACCGCTGGCTTAGCCCCCACACACTGATCCGGAGTGGGCGAGGAGACAGGCGGATGCTTGCTCTTCCCAGCCTGCCTTCTCCAGCTCTCCCCCACCCCCTCCCCGCTTCATCTCTGGCACAAATCACATGGTGACAGCCCCATCCAACCTTTGGGGAAGGGTTTGTAAATGTGTCTTCCTTAGCTCTGATCTCCAAATTGTTCCTTTTATTGCATTTGTCACGGTGAAGATTAAAGTCCCTGGGTGGCCTGCACCACAAATCACAGAGTCTGCTCAGGGAGCGGCTGCAGGGTGGGAACCATGAGGGGTCTGGGCCCTGTGACAGGGCAGGCTTGTGTGTGCACACTCACAGACACACTCTGGGTGCAGTGTAGACTGGCACCCAGAACCAGAAAGACATGCTCCTGATTTTGACAGTCTAAGCGCTTAACTCCCTTTATAGCACGGTTTGTGACCTCTTCTCCCAGGCTGTCTTCCAGGATCACTCTGCCCATTCTGCAGTTGGCATCATTGTCTACACTGGTCACATTTCCCGTCTCTTCTACCAGGCAGAGGGGAAAGCTGTGGCCACACCAGAGCTATTTCAAAATATCCTCAGTGTCTTGGGCCACGTCGATCTTTAGGTCTCATCCGGGCAGATGGGTCAAGGACAGCTTCAGCCCCATCACCCACAGGACCCCCCCCCCCCCCCCCCGACCTCGAAGACCTTACCATGTCCCAGGACCCTCATATTCTTTTTCACCCCAGGACGCCACTGGGTGCCAAGGGGGCACAGCTGAGCCAGAGGAGACGCAGCTGAGGAGCCAAGAGGACAAAAGCTGCCCTGCACACACGCTGCACGCAGTCCCCTCCCTGCCCCCTTGTGAGGTGGGCTTCCTGCCTGTCCCTCATGCACATTCATAACATTCAAATTTATGCTGTAATCTCTGCCGCTCCATATGTATGAGCCTTTGATGGGTGTTTGGGTTTATGGGATGCACCCAGCCCTCCGCTCCCTCACCCGCCCACCGCCTCCAACCCTGCGAAGGCGCTCGTACATAATTGACATCGGCAGATTCTTTCATTATACAAGATTTAGCATCTGCTCGGGGATCGCTCGCTCCTCACTCACTATAGATGACTTTTCCCCGCGTTTCCTATTATCAATTCAAATTAGCCCCATTTCCCTGCCCGACCAGTGCAGCGTTTACACTCACAGCGAGGAAACAGCAAGGCTATGGAGGGCCCTTCGATTATTTAGGCCCAGTCAGGCCAGGACCCACAAGTGGGATGCTGGCGTGGGGTCGTCATAGCGGGGGGGGGGGGGGGCGCAACCCCTCGGCCTCTGGCCTCTTACAGCCCTTCGACCTCTCCCTTCCCACCCTGGGGCTGTCCCCCTGCCCCGCAGTCCTCTCCCACCCCCAGACCCCCGTCCCATATTTGCTGCCCCGAGGACCTGGCGGGCTACCAGCGTAGACTGAGGAAGAGGTCAGCTGTGGGGGCCAGGCAGGCCCGCTCCCATAAGACGTCTCTCCACCTTCGGGTGTCTCTGTGAGGATACGAGGTGGTGCCCTAGGATTTCAGAGGTCAGCAAAGGAGACAGGAGTCAGGCCACAGAGTCCTAGGAAGAGAGAGACAACCCCACGCGGAGAGACCTGTGAGAGCCTGGGGGAGCTGAGGGGGCTGCCACTGGGTGTCAGGAGAACTGTGGGAGAGCAGAGGCCTGGGCCAGGCCCCTCCGCAGACCACAGGGCTGTGCAAGCCTAAGTAGGTCAGTGCTGCCCGCCCTGGCATGACGAGTCCAGGTCCAGCCTCGGCCTCCTGCAATAACTCGTGGGCCCAGGGGCTATTCGGGAATCACGGGCTCCCCCTCCTGAGTCCACCAAAAAGCCCAAGTACAGGGTAGAAGCTTCCAGCTGCAGCAACCCTTGGCCTATCTCAGCAGGGCCCCAGGTGGCCAGCTCTGCTCAGCCCAGCCCTGCTCGTCCGTCCCCAGCAGCCGCCTTCCCCAGCCTGGATCAGTTTCCACAGGCAGTGATGGGGGAGGTGGCAGGCAGGGGCCTGGGGGCTCTGGGATTAGGGGTGTCTTTCCCATGCTCGGCTTCTCCAGAATCAAAGAATTTCTCCATCTGACTGGATTTACCCTAAGTCACAGGCGTGTGGGACCTTCTTTCCCTCAGCAACAGCTGGAAACAGCCCTAAATATGATTAATTAACGCTGTAAAAAGCCCCGGACACAATTAAAATGTGTGTGTGCATGTACGTGTGTGCGCGTGTGTGTTGAGGGGTGGGGGACTGGAATGGGGGAGGCAGGTGGATTGCCAGCCACCTACTGGCCTTCCAGGGGAGCGGAGTGACATTTCCTCAGACATTCCGTCAGCGTCCACCCCAGGCAGGGTCACTTAGCCAGCCTCTGGCTTCTGAGCAGGTAAGCCCCTTCTCCTGTCCCAGGGGCACGGAGTTAGTTTCCGCTCTCTCTTCCCCTGACAGGGCAGGTGTGAGGGTGGCAGCGGGGCCGTGGGGCAGTCCTCTACCACAAGCGGACTGTTCTCTGCCTAGCCTCAGTTCCTCTTGCTGGATCATCGGGGACGCGTGCACAGTCCCCTGACAGAGTTGCAGAGACCAGCTCAGACGGGACATGAAACAGGAACCTCAGAGGGATCTGAATAAATGAGCCACCAGACAAGACTCACGTCTCCAAGATGATGCAGGGGTCCTGGGACTCTCCTCTGTGCCTCTAAGATGACAGAACCTTACTTGATGGTCCCTCTGCCTCCTGGTTCAGCCCCTGGGCTGTGTACTCGTCCCCTCGGGTGCAGACATGCTAGCTTTGCTGAGATGTCAGTGGTGACCAATGTCCCTTATTTATAACCGTGAAAAGGAAGGCACAGACGGTCCCAGAGAATCAGTCAGACATCAGTTCTCAGGAATCTTTGAAAGCACACTGTATTTTCACTTCTTCTCCTTTATTGATTGCAACTGATTGATCTACTTTTGTTTTGTACAAATGACAAAGCCCAGGAAGAGGCAGCCTAGGTTCTAGACCTGATGGCTAAAGACTGAATGGACCAGAAGGAGCAGGGAAAAGTCCCCGACTCTGCATCCCTCTTGGGTCCTTTGGGGTTACTGGCCTGAGGGTCTGTGGCCTGGTCCCCTACAGAAGAATGCATGGAGGTTTGGGGATCCCTGGGTGATCTCTGGGAGTGGGCCTTCTTGATGGAATTCTTTTTTTTTTTAATTAAAAAAATTACTTATTGATTTTATTTCATGTATTATTATTATTTTAAAGTTTGCTATAGGGCTTGTGTGCTCACCAGAGACAGAGAGAGAAAGAGAGAGAGAGAAAGTAAGAAAACAAGCCACCAGGTCCAGGACTCAAACTCTGGTCAGCCATGTGGAAGTCCAGTGCCTTAACCACCATGCCACCTGCTGGCCCCCCAGTGGAATTCTTCTTCTTCTTTTTTTTTTTTTAAGAATTAATTTATTTAATTTTATTCATTGTCATTATTATTTTATTTTATTTTATTTTATTTTATTTTATTTTATTTTGAAGTTGACCAGAGAGAGACAGTGAGAGACAAGGAGAGTGAGAAAGCAAGCAGCCAGGTCCAGGACTTGAACTGTGGTCAGCCATGTGGGAGAGTCCAGCCGCCCTAACCATCACACCACCTGCTGCCCCTCAATGGAATTCTTAACAAACATGGACTTAAGCCACTATGACTAGCGTTCATCTTTTCGATATCAAGCTGAGTAGGGCTCAGGGTGTTGTGTGAACTCTCCTTGTCAGTCCTCGGCCCCTTACTCCCAGGAAGAGACCCCTGTGCCTGAGGCAGAGGAGTGGCAGAGATAAACCTTCAGTGACCTTTTCTTCTTCCTCTTCTCCTCGTCCCTCCTCCTTCTCTTTCTCCTTCATCTCCTTTTCTTCCTCCTTTTTCTCCCTCTTCTTTCTTCTTGTTTCTCTTTCCTCTTCTTTTTTTCAAAAAAAAAAAATTTTTTTTAATGCACTACAAGATGCATGTGCTTGCTGGCTGGAGAGAGAGAGAGAGAGAGAGAGGGGGGACAATGAGAAAGCGCCCCTATGGGACCTGGTACCACCTCCCTTCTCCTCCAGCTCTCCCTCCTGACAGGATTTTGGGCACGTGCACACATGCACCCTGTGTGTGTTCCAGGCCGCCAGGCTCGAGAACTGCATGGTCAACCTCGCCCTTGGCCGACCTCAATCAGTTTTTCAAAAGCCTGGACATTTTAGGAGTTTTGATTCAATTCCTGAATTTTTCTTTTTTTTCTTTTTCTTTTAAAAATTGTTTATTTATTTCATAAGAGAGAGAAAGAGAGAATCACCCCAACAAAGTCCTCATGCCCCGATCCACCCCTGGTCTCAGCCGGCCTGGGTCGTGGGCACAGGTGTGTGCACCCAGTGTGCTTGGGGAGGCCCTGGGATGTGAATTCAGGACCTTTCCCATGGGAGTCCAGTTGTGCTACCACCGCACCTCCACCTGGCCCTCAAGTTCCTGAAATCTAGCTGGTGACTGAGGTGACTGAGTAGAGGCGCTAAGGCCCACTCTGCAGCTCTAGACTGAAAGGTGAGCCTTACAGAGGAGGAAAGAGAATCCATTCTCCTCCCGGGGAGAATACGGCCCCAGTGCAGGCCCCAGTGCAGGCTCGTCGTAAGGACCGAAGGCGGGGGGGGGGGGGGGGGGGCGTGTCCTAGGGCCCTGGTGCATGTGCAGTGGCTCTGCTGATCAGTTAGCCGAGCAGAACATCCTACCCTAGCCAGTCCCACTCGTGCCAGTTGGACTCTACAGACCTCCGCTACCGGGGAGAAGGGCGAGGGGTTACAGGATGGGGCAGCAGACTCCGTGCTCACGGGGAAAAGGCGTGGAGGCAGTGATGGGAGGCTGGCAAGAGGAGGACGGAAGGCAGGCTGGGGAGGGCAGCTCCCCTGAGTGTCCGTGCTTTTTTTTTTACAGCCCCTCTGCTCCTTTGGGGTCTGACACGGGTGTATTCACGGACAGCTCCTCGCATCTTCATGGGTCAGCACGGCCCTGCACGTGTGATATCTCTACGCTGCGTCAGTGCTTGGTGACCCTACGGCTAGGGGTAGGTGTGACAGCAGAAAGAACGAGAAATGAGGGAGTTACTCCCAGGCCGAATCAGGCCCACTCGGGTGTCTGGTTTGATGTGTAGTGTTTCAAGCACACAAACGTGAAATCAAATGCCTTTAGGAGAAGTGTGTATTTTTTGTTTTTATTTTATTTTATTTTTTGAAATCACGCCCTAGGGCGGATGACCACCCAATCTCTTCTCTTTAATTCTCCTCTCAGGATTTAGGGCACGCACATGCATCCAGGGTGTTCTCCTTTCTTCTTTTTTTTTAGAAAGATTTTTGCTATAGGGCGTGTGTGCTCACCAGAAAGACAGAGACAGAAAGCAAGAAATCATCCCCTGATTGATATTGATGGCCTCAATCCCTTCTCCATTCTCCTCTCGGGATTTTGAGCACACACACCCACGCACCCAGCATGAGTTTTAAGCTGCCAGATCTGGGACTCGAACCAGAGTTGGCTATGTGGGAGTCCAGCAATGCAGTTATTACGCCATCTGCTGGCCCCAACCCAAGATGTTTTCCAAGCTACTGGATCTGGGACTTGAACCATGCAGTCAGCCATGTGGGATCTAACACTTCAACTTCCACCTGCTGGCCTGGCGTGTGCTTTTTATTTTTTGATTCATTTGTTTGTTTGGTTTGGTCATAAGGCACATGCTTGCCAGTGAGAGACAGTGAGAGGGAAAATAAGATATCACCCCTACAGGGGATGGCCATACTATACTCCTTTTCTCTTTCTTTTTTTTCCTTAGTTTTTTCTTTTTAAAGAATTATTTTTTTAAATTTTATTTATTTATTTTTAATTTGACAAGAGACAGAATGAAAGAGAGAAAAGGAATGTGAGAAAGCAAACTTCCAGGTCTGGGATTTGAACCACGGTCAACCATGTGGGAGTCCAATACTTCCACCATTACGTCACCTGCTGGCGCCAAGAGATTTTTTTAAATAATTATTTATTTTATTTATTATCATTATTATTGTTTAATTTGACCAGAGAGAGAGGGAGACAGAGAGAGAGGGGAAATTGAGTAAGCAAGCTACCAGGTCCAAGACTCACACTATGGTCAACCACTGTGGAGTCCAGCACATTAACCACCATGCCACCTGCCAGCCCTCTCTTAGAAAGATTTCTGCTATAGGGCACTTGTGCTTGCCAGAGAGACAGAGAGACAGAAAGCGAGAAATAACCCCCCAGGGAGGATAGCCATGTTGCAGTCCCTTCTCCTCCATTCTCCTCTAGGGATCTTGGGCTCGCTCGCACATGCACATGTACCCAGTGTGAGTTTTAAGCCACTGGATCTGGGACTCGAACCACAGTGGACTACATGGGAGTCCAGCAACATAACCATTATGTCATCTGCTGGTCCCTGTAGTCCCTCTTTCTCCATTCTCCTCTTGGAATTTGGGGCATGCACATATACGTGCCCAGTGCAATTTTCAAGCTGTCAGGTCCGGTACTTGAACCGCGTTTGGACATGTGGCAGTCCAGCTCCTTAACCATTATGCCACTTGCTGGCCCCCCTTTGGCATGTGCTTTTGAGGTGCTGCCACAGACCCTGCTACTCTATTGCACTTCATTGTTTGCATCACATTTGTAAAATCTACCTGGCACTGAAGTATGGAGTCTGTGATCTCTCGAAGGAGAGAGATGCCCCTAGTTTTTAAATTTTGCCAGAGGGCCTGTACGCTTGCTGAAGAGACAGACAGAACAAAGGAAAGTGAGAAAGCACCTCTGTGGCCATGCCACCGTCCCTTCTCGGTTTCTCCCTCCTTTTGGGATTTAGGGCATGGTGGCACACTCACTATTTCTCAAGCCTAAGGGTCTAGGACTCGAACTGCACAGTCTGCCATGTAGGATCCAGCCACCTTAACCACCAGCCCACTGACTGGCCTCATATGTTCCTATTTGTCCATGAATCAGCTCCTGAATAACTAGCCTCCTGCAAGGCAAGGGACTGAGGGGTACCAGAAGCCACCCTTTTCCCCCTCGCAGAGTCAGGAACACCTGCGGTGAGGGCGGGAAACAAGTCCCATCCTTCCATGGGAGAAGTCCAAGAGCACAGAGGTGAGACCGGACTGCCACCGCGGGGCTCGGGAACCTCTAAATTGCACAGCCTCTGCCCTTCGTCAAGTCGGCCTTGAGCTGGGACTGAGATACGGGAGCTGGAAGAATAGCCGCAGAGACCTGAAGGGACTCGGTGTCTAGCTGTGCGTCCTGGACATTGGCCTCTGCTGGAGGATCAAGAGGGACTTGGCCTGGTGCCCTGATGGGCTGGCCGTGGGACAGGCGGGTGGCTCAAACGTCCACCGTGTGCAGGTAGGGCCCCTTCCTGTCCCACCTCCATCTTCCCGGGAGAAAGGGGAGCTGAGCGGTCCGCGGAGGCTGGACTCTACATGCTGTTCTGGGAGCCTACCGGAGCCAGGGATGTGCAGGGCCGGCTTCGAGGCTGGGGATGTGACCGGCCCTTAGAGCCTGCTTCACTGTGCAGTCTGTTTTCCAGAACTCCAAGTGGACTTGTGAGGTCAAGCCTCCACCAGAGGGGGCCTGTACTAGATCGGATCTGTCCCTGGGAGTCCCTCACTCAGGCACCAGCTTCCAGGGCCCCCCGTCACCTGCAGGGAACGTTTTCCAAGACTTCCAGTGGGTACCTGACCTCGGAGAGTACAGAGCCCCTACATGCTACACAGTCTAAGGATCTGTTACGAGTTATTTGTAAACATCAATAACAAACAACAAAGTAGAACAATTGTAACAGTACACTTAACAAAAGTTATGGGACAGTGAGCTCTCTTTCTCTCTCATAGCATCTTATTATGCTGTACCACAGGTAGCCGAAACCACGGGAAGTAAAACCGCAGGTGAGGACAACTGCTGTACCTGACTGTCAAGAAACCTAGGATATAAACGGGAAGGGAAAACGATAAGGGGGCTGATGTTTTATAGCCATCATTTTGTGAGAGCTTATTTTGTGCCAGAGTGGGCTGAGCATTTTACACACTTATCTCATGAAATACTTCCCCCACCTCGGTGAGGTAGGTACAACTATCTATTACCTGTTGCTCAGATAAAGAGGTTGAGGCTCTGGGAGGTTGAAAACTGGTCTAAGGGGCCAGCAGGTGGCGTGGTGGTGAAAGGTGCTGGACTCCCACAGGGCCAACAGTGGTTCGAGTCTAGGACCTGGTGGCTTGCTGTCTCACTTTCCCATTCTTTCTCTCTGTCCCTCTCTGATCAAATTAAAATAGAAAGAAAGAAAGAAAGAGAGAGAGAGAGATAAAGGGAAAGAAAGAAAGTTAAATCATTCTTAAAAAAAAAAGAAAAGAAAGAAAAAGAAAACTGGTCCAAGCCACACAGCTATTCAGTGGCCAATCTGCCTCTTTCTATTCAGGGGTAGTACCTTCTTAAGTAAATCAATACAGAACTTGAGGGTGATGGGTAGGGTTGCCAGATTTAGCAAATAAAAATACAACGGATCCTGTTAAACCTGAATTTTTTAAAAATTTTAAAAGTGTATTTATTTATTAACATTTATTCTGAAAGAGAAAGAGAGAGAGAGAGAGAGAGAGAGAGAGAGAGTCGTCCTTGACAGGGTCTTAGCGCTGTGATGCTTCCCCGACCCTGCAGCTAGCTAGGATCACAGAGTGTACCTCTGCGCGTGTTCACCCAGGCCCGGCTGCAACATGCCCACTGCCTGTTCAGTCTGGCTGGGTCTAAATTTGAATAGCAGAAAAATAAAATAGTGTTTCTTAAAGTACGAGTATATCCCAAAGAATCTGCGGGCTATAATTATACTGAAAAATGATCTGTTGTTTATCAGAAATTCAAATTTTAACTGGGCATCCTGTATTTCATCTGATACCTCTAAAGCTGGGTCACAGCTAGGCCCAGCCCTGGCTCTTTTTTTCAAGAAAGTCCTGAGGGAGGGACCAGCAGATAGTGTAATGATTATGTCACTGGACTCCCATGTAGTTGACCACAGTTCAAGTCCCAGACTCGGCAGCTTGAAACTCATGCCGGGCACGTGTGCGTGCATGCCCAAAATCCTGAGAGGAGAATGGAGGAGAAGGGAATGCGGCGTGGCCATCCTCCCTGGCGAGTGAATTCTCACTTTCTGTCTCTCTGGCAAGCACATGTACCCTATAGCAAAAATCTTTCTTAAAAAAGATAGCAAGAAAAGAAAATCCTGAGGGAAACAGGACTCAAGTGAAGAGGTGGGTCTGAGCTCCATCTGATTGCTGGGCTGCCTAACAGCTTTTCTCCCTCCCTGAGGAGGGCCAGGAAGGGACGGGGCTTGGAGTCTGGGCTGTCCCTGCTTCCCCACCTCCCAAGATCACACTCATTCACCAATCAATAGGGACTGGCCCTTATCCATCTGCCACATGCAGAGCGCACCACAACAGGGAACCAGAACAATGCAGATCTCCGAAAATGAAAAACTAAAGGAGAAAAAAAAATGTGAGATGTCAAAAGAGCGTCAAGCAGTCATCACGCGGAAAAATGAAAGCTTCCTGACTCATCATTCAATTCAGCTCTGAATCCCGCAGTGCCAGCGGGGACGAGGCCAGTCCTGCCGGGGGTCAGAAGGGTTATGAAAAATGCGTATTTTGAAAAAACTATGCAATGAGATTTCAAAAACTCTTTGCACTAAAATAAGCTGATACTTTAACTCCCCTTTCCATGAAATTTTTGAAGTCCCCTGTATAATTCGATCATGGTTCAGGAGGGTTCAAGGCCGAGTGCAACCAGCTCCTTCTTACCCTAGAGTCTCCACGCTCTGGGGTCCCCTCTGCTCCTCTCCTGTTGGCATCGAGCTGGGCTCAGGGGTTCAGGCCCCACTCCAGGCCCAGGCCTGGCCCCGCTGGCCTCCCGTCGTCGTCTCCGTGCAGCAGCGGAGCCCGCTCTGCTCCACCGCAGCTCCAGCACCAGCTCCAGCGCTTGCTCAGGCATTCGCTCTCTCTAGGCTCCCGGTTCCCTCTCCCACCCGGCTGCTCCACTTGCTCGGGGCGTCTCCCTACTGAAGAATTATGTTGCATAAAGCAGCCGCCACCATCTTGAACTGGCAGTGAACTTTGCTTTCTACATATAAATACAGATAGCAATCACACCCCAATCAGCGCGAGGCTTCAGGGCATCATCTCAGCAACTCTAACTTTCCCATTACGATAATGTGATTTTCACTCAGTCTATAATATCAGCAGCCATGAATAAAGCAACTGGCTCTCTCTGCCGGTCTCCTCCCACCCCCCTTTCTCTGCTTCGCTCCCACCTACCTCAGTCTCCTTTCTCTTCCTCCCTCAGCCCTCCTCTGACTCTCTCTGCAGCCCCTCCCGGTGACCATCTCCATCTCTGTCTCTGCATCCCGGAGCATCTCGCCTTCCTCTCCCAGTCTCTTGCTCCCTCATCCTCTGGGACTCACAGTCCCCAAATACTAAGGACGGGATTTGCTGTGCCTGGAGGGTGCAGTTAAGTTCTGCTCCCTGGTTCTGCCATCATCTGCCTTGGCCTGAAGGTTGGAGACTGCAGGGAGCCCGTGAGGGAGGAGTGGCCTGCCAGGATTCTCCAGAGGGTAAGACATGGGCAGGGAGGCTAGGGACTGGCTCCTCCCCTCCTCTCTCCCTCTTCCCTCAGGTAACAGGATGGCTTTCTGCAGGGATCCCCATCAGGAAAGCCAAAGCTGGAGACTCAGGAACCGAAGGATCCGATCGGAGAAATCCCTGCTAACAGCAGGGACGTGGAAGTTCTGACTTTCTGGATATTGGGGGACTCAAACCCAACCAGGTTCCAAGTGCCTGACTTCTGTGAGTAGACACAGCCGGTGAGGGGGTGCTCTGGAGAGGCCTGGGGGGAAGGGAGGAAACTGGCCTAGTCTTGTAGGGTCACTTCTGAGCACAGCGCAGCCTCAGCCTGGCAGAACTCCAGGCTGGAGCTACTTCTGCCAGGGCATGTGATAAAAGCCCACAAAGTTTTGATCAAGGGTCAGCCACCTTGTCAGAGCTCTTGAAAAGGGCATCTCTTTCTTTCAGGAACAATCCCTGGGCTCGTCTGGTCATGCTGCTGGTGAGGTGACTGTGGCTCTGGTCATTCAGTCATCCCACTCCTTTGGGACTGTGAACAATGCTCTTAACGTCTCTAGACCCCAGTGTTCCCGTCTATGGAAAGGGCATACTAATACCTAGCGAATAAAAGTTGTCCGTGAAGGGGCCAGCAGATGGTGTGGAGGTTAAGGCGACTGGACTTCCACATGGGTGATCACAGTTTCAGTCCTGGACCCGGTGGCTTGAAAATCACGCTGGGTGTGTGTGTATATGCGTGCCCAGAATCCCAGGAGGAGACTGGAGGAGAAGGGACTGTGGTGGTCATCCTCTCTGGGGCGTGATTTCTCAGGTTCCCTGTCATTCTCTCTGTCTCCAGCAAGTACATGAGCCCTAAGGCAAAATCCTTAAAAAGAAAAAAAAGGCTATAAAGTGCTTGACATGGTGCTTGGCCCATGGTTAAATGCTGGCTATTATTATTACTAGTAGCAAATGCTGTGTGTCAAGCAGGACACCAGGGAGGCTGAGACCTCGCCCTGGGCATCTGGAGACCATACTCTGTGCCTTACTGTCCCCTATCATGGGGGCCCCTGGCATTGTCTACTGCTCTGGTCTGTTGCCGGCCTTGACTTTTCATTCCTGAGCACGGTGAGGCCTCCGCTCAGGTTTCCCTGCTGCCCACCTGCCCGGGGTGAGGTAGCTCTGCCCCCCAGGCCCTTCGTTGCACTAGGGCTGGGAGGGAAGGCGACTCATGAAAGCTCTCCCTCAGGCAGGGGTGACAAATTCCATCCATGCATCTTCATGCCACCCGTTTCTGTATTTCTAAGTGTTTGTGGGTCTGTTTGTTTGCTTGCTTGCTCTTAAGTTATCCTTGGTTTCTCTCTGAAGGTCCTTTTGGAAATATCCAACCTGATCTCATGAGAAAGAGGAGAAAGAAGACTCTACTCACCCTGGTCAGACCAGAAGGGGCTTACGGTGTGTTCTGGTGCACAGGGATGTAGCCCAGTACTGAGGCCTGAAGACGCTCTCACTGAGGCAGACCCCAGGGGAATTCAGGGACTCGGTGTCTAACCGGGATCCGATTTGACTTTCAGACCTATACTTAGCTTCTCTGCCTTGGCTACAGAAGGAAGGAAACTCCCCTTTAAAACCCAGAGCAATAAGCCAAAGTGCTCTTGGCCAAGTGCTTTAGCTAAGGGAACCCAAGGGTCTGTAAACTCAGTAGAACTTGGAGTCTGAGTTCATCACTCTTTTTTTTTTTTTTTTTTAATTTTTGCTATAGGATGCATGTGCTCACTAGAGATAGAGACAGGGGAGAGAGAGGGGAAGTCAGAAATCACCTGCAAGGGGGATGGCCAAGCTGCAACACCTTTTCCTGCACTTCTCCTTGAGTTTGGGCATGCACCCATATGTTCTCTCAGCACGTTTTTCAAGCCATCAGGTCCAGGACTCGAACTGTAGTCAACCACATGGGAGGCAGCTGTCTTAACCTCCATACCACCTGCCAGTCTCCTCATTGCTACTTTTCACTCCACTCCTTCTCACAGACATGGCCCATGCCTTCCAGGTGATCACCACCCAGTGGGGGAGACAGGCATAAGAGCAGGGAGGTAAAATACAGAGTAAGGGGTCGGACTGGTGCAGGGGTAACCAACACGCTGCAAGGCTGACCCCATGGGTGAGCTCAGGGTGTGCATCTGGAGACCGCCCTGAACATTCCAGATAGAGCATGCCCGTGGGCTGCGGCTGGCTGACATGGGGGTGGACTGCAGAGTGAAGGTCCTGTTATGAGTACTGTCTCTCTGTCTCTATGATTCAAGGAAGATATAAATAATAATAAACAGAAGAAGGGTCAGCTGGTGGCATGGTGGTTAGGTGGCTGGATCCTACATGGCTGACTGCACAGTTCAAGTCCTGGACCCAGCAGCTTGAAAAATATACTGGGTATGTGTGCGTTCATGCCCAATTCGTGAGAAGAAATAGAGAAGGAACTGTGGCGTGGCCATCCCCTGCAGAGGTGCTTTCTCACTTTCTCTCTCTCTCCCCAGTGAACACATGTGCCCTATAGCAAATTAAAAAAAAGTTTCACTTCAGGAAAGCCAGCAGAAGCAGACAGAGGTGAGGGGCCTTGGCAAGTCAGGTGCTGATCTTGTGAGCCCGAGACCAGATTCCCATTTCATAAGAATAGCTGGAGGATGATGCAGAGAACCAGAAAATCAGAGAAAGCTGCAGCCAAATAGCTGGATGCTAGAAGACCCACAAGGAGGCTCTTCCAACCCAGCAGGCCAGGGACAAAGAGGACCTGAGTTATGGCGGTGGTGAGGACACCGGCACTGACAGACCTGAGAGAGCCTTATGAGAGAGCCAACAGGATCTTCTACCTGACTGGCTGTGCGGAGGATCTAGGGGGAGGAGTCTGGGTGATCTTGCCTTGGGTGAATGAGGTGGAGAAGAGGGGAGCAGGTTGGGAGAGATCGACTGAGACTTGTTCTTGGGGAGTCTAGAGTACCTCTCAATGAAGATATCTAAGGAGCTGGGCCGGCCCGTGGCCTCGTAGTTAAGGGAACTGGATTCCCATGTGGCTGACTGCTCCACGTCCCATACCGGTGGCTTGAGAAATGCACCAGATACGTGTGCGTACGCACCAGGCCCAAAATCCTGAAAGGAGAGAGAGATGGAGGAGAAGGGATTGTGTGTGGCCATCCCCCATGGCGGGGGTGCTGCCACCTCTCTCTGTCTCTCCCCAGTAAGTGCACAGCCCTTCTGGCTTATTAAAACACACACACACACACACACAACTACTTAAGAAGTTAAGAGATAGGAGCTTTATCTCCACACACTTGGAAGTCCAGACATCTGGAAGGGAGTTGGAGACACGAGTCACCAGCCCGTGGCTGTGACCCAGGTCCTGGAGAGGCAATCAGGCAGTTTCTTGGGAGAGACGAATGGGAGGAGGCCCAGGGGTGGCGTCCCGGGGTGTCAGCATTGAGGGGCAGGTCTTGGCCTTGGGAGCACAACGGGATCAGCGGGGAGTTGGAAAATGCCAGCCTCTGGGCCGACCGGACCGACTCACCGGGAATGCTGGGGAGAGAGCCCTAGAGCTCCTCGGGATTCTGACACAAGCGGGGGCTTAGAACCAAAATCTCAGAGGGAGGGCAGAGCAACGGGGGCCAAGAACGGGAAAGAGGGGTGTTGCAGAGTAAAGGGAGGGGGAAGTTTCAAGAGAGAGTTTAAAAGCATCGGAAGATACAGACTACTAGGAAGGAGTTGGCCCCTACCCACTGCCTATGTTTGGGCTCTACAATGAACTCACCGAGGCCATCTGGAGGACCTTTGGGCAGGTGTTGTTACCATCGCCATTTTAAAGAGGAGGAAACTGAGGCACAGGTATGTTAAGTACTTGCCCAAAGCCACACTCACAACTGGTAAGCAGAAACCATTGTTGAAGCCCGGGCAGGCCGCCACTGTGCCCACTCTGCCTCCCCTCGCAGAGGGCGGAGCGAGAGGGCCTCAGCAGTTAGGTGGTCAGGTTACCTTCCGAGGGGCAGCCCTCCTCTCCTTTCCCCTCTCTGTCCATCTTTTGGCTCACCCCAACTCCCTGAGGTAGCTCCCTCGACTCCTAGGCCTTCTCCTGGAGGCATTGCTGCTGCTGCCTTCAGGGTGCCATAACTGAGTCACCATTCGCCAGTCAGAGCTGAACACACACCCACTGGCATCTCCAGGGCCTGGGAGGGGGTGCAGAAGAAGTGGAGGAGCCGACCTCCCAGGAAGTCAGTCCGCTGGGAATCGAGTGGAGGAAAGAGACTAAAACCACGTTCATGTGGAGGTGATGAGATATGGCCCCCAAGCCCTGGAACATTCAGTTCTCAGCCAGCCTGTGTGCTAAGATTACCAGGGGGGCTTTGCAAAATACCACAGAGGCCTCCAGAAACATTTGACCAGAATCTCTGGGAGTAAAGCCCAGGCATTTATTTATTTATTTAAAACAGAAATGTTTGCTATAGGGCATGTGCACTTGCCAGAGACACAAAAAGAGAGAGAGAATGTGTGAGAAATCACACCGTGCCACAATCCCTTCTCCTCCATTCTCCTCTTGGGATTTTGGGTATGCACACATACACACCCTGTGTGAGTTTCAAGCTGCCAGGCCGGAGACTTGAACTGTAGCTGACCATGAGGGAGTCCAGCGCCTTAACTACTATGCCACCTGCTGACCCCACATTGATGGGTTTTTAAAGCTTCCCAGATAATTCTAATGTATAATCTGCTCTGAAAACCCCAGTGTTGAGCAAAGAGTTCTGGATAAGTATAAAAAGATCCTGCTCTAGGGAACCAGCAGTTAGCGTAATGGCTATGTCGCTGGACTCCCACGTAAACCGCGGTTCGCGTTCTGGACCCGGTGGCCTCACGCCGGGCGCGTGTGCGTGCGTGCCTAAGATCCCGAGAGGAGAATGGAGGAGAAGGGATTGCGGCGTGACCATCCCCTCTCGGGGGTGATTTCTCGCTTTCTGTCTCTATGTCTCTCTCTGTCTGTCTGGTGAACGCGCCCTATAGCGAAAAAAGCCTCTCAAAAAAAACCAAAAAAACAAAACAAACAAAACAAACAAAAAAAAGATCCTGCTCTAAACCTTAGCTTTGTCACTTTCTAGCTGGGTGGTCTCGCTGAGCCTTAGTTTCCTTACATTTATAAAACAGGAATAGTGGGGCCAGGAGGTGGTATAGTGGTTAAGGCTCTGGACTCCTACATGGCCAACTGTTGTTTGAGTCCTGGACCTGGCAGCTTGCTTTCTCTCTCTCTCTGTCTCTCTGTCTCTCTCTGATGAGCACATGAACCCTGTAGCAAACTAAATAATAATAATGATGATAATGATAAATAAAATAATAATTCTTTTTTTTTCCTTGAGAGAGATTTTTGCTATAAGGCGTGTGCGCTCATCAGAAAGACAGAGAGAGAGACAGAAAGTGAGAACTCACCCCCCAGGGGGATGGCCCCACTGCAATCCCTTCTCCTCCATTCTCCTCTCAGGATCTTGGGTGAGCACGCACATGTGCCCGTAGTGAGTTTAAGCCACCGGGCCTGGGACTCAAACCGCGGTCAACTACGAGGGTGTCCAGTGACACAGCCATTACGCCAACTGCTGGTCCCTAAAATAATTCTTTAAAAATAAATGCGTATATAAAACGGGGTGGTAATCTGGACCATACCTAGCAGGTGCAGCTCACGTAGCTGTTGGATGTGATAAATTTTGTTAATGATGTAGGGTACTATGTAAAAGTGTGGTAGGATGAGCTAATGCAGATTAAAAATAATACGAAGTACGTGTTTACCTTGCACAGACAGGTGTGCTCAAGTGAGTATACACACACCTGCACACACACCCCACAGAGAGCGGCTGGTTGGGTGCTGAAAGCAGAGCTGCAGTTTTCTAGACATAGGCTTTTATGTTTTTATCCTTCAGAAGATGCCATTAAAATATAGAGAGATGATCTGGGGTGTGTAAGTGTGTGTGTGTGTGTGCGTGTGTGTGTGTTTAAATGATTGCTAAAGTGCGGCATCATTTGAGTCCGCCTGTCAGCCTATCAGAAACGTCATCTATAACCTTCACTGTTTGCAGTTTAATCTCCCCTGCCTCCCCGCGGGCCCTGTTCTGACATTTTAAACCCCATAAATGACAGTAGTGCTCTAAGCCATTTTGAAAAAAGCCAAGCATTTGGAAAAAAAACACACATCGAGACATACCCCTACAATCCCCTTCCCCTGAACACATGCTCACTCGTGGTCATAAGTAGAATCACACACACACACACACACACACACACACACCTGCACTGGCCAATTTAGGAGAAGTCACAGATGCTCATACTGGCCAACAAGCGTGCGCATGTGTGATGCAGAACACAGATGCACGGCAGCATGGCTGTGTGTCTGGTGCCCGTGCATGAACTCCAGCAGACACGCAGCAGGGACAACTTTCCGCTCTCATCCCCAAGTTCCCTCCGTTCCTCTGCTCCTCAGCTTGGGAAGGGAAGGAAAGAATGCAGTGTCCTTGGAAGGCTAGTGCTGGGAACTGGGAAATATCCTGCAGTTTGGGCTTAGAAACCAGTGGGGTGACAGGAGAGGCTGATGGACTGCAAATCCTAGTGTAGTCTCAAGCAAGGATGTATAAACAAGGCCTGAAGTTTCTCTACTCTTGGAAAACCCATGAGTAGAGGGGATAACAGGCAAGTTGCACCCCACCCTACCAGCAGCCAGAGAGTATGCCACGTTTGGGGAACCAGAAGGGCAAGGAAAGAGACAAGGACAAAGAGATTGTTAGTAAAGGGATGAACGTGTGAGTGTAGACGGACCTGGTTTACACGGTGATGGTGAGCTGCATCAGGAGAGCCCTGACAGCTCCTGCACGTCTCCCAGCACCTGACGTGGTGAAAACCAGGCCGGCAGGGAACCTGTAAGCTCTAGAGTCAGTGCAGCTGACCTTCGAACAACATGGGTTCGAACTGCACAGCTCCATTTATACACAGACCTTTTTCAATAAACACTGTAAATATCTTTTCTCTTCCTATGGTTTTCACCCCCCCCCCCCTTTTTTTTTTCTTTAAGACAGGGGCTCACCGTGTCATAGTCCTCCTGTCTCAGCTTTCTGGCTGGTACGACACCATGCCTGGCTTTTTTAGACAGTCTCCCTAGGTTGCCCAGGCCAGCCTCAACTTCATGATCCTCCTGCCTCAGCCTCCCCCGGTCACTGGGATGACAGGCACGTACGACTGCACCTGGCATTTAGCTGGAACCGGGAATCGAACCAGGTCCTCCCACGTGGTCCCAGCTTGAGGAGCACAGCATTTTAGTGGTCACCACAGTTGGGCCCATATTCTTTATGAGTTTCTTCTTTTTGCTATTTTTTAAACTGCCAGAGAGTGTGTGCACTAACCAGAGAGAGAGAAAAAGAAAGAGAAAGGGAGAAAGCAGCCTCATGGGGCCTAGTCACACCAAATCTCTTCTGCTCCACTTCTCCATCCTCGTGGGATTTTGGGCACGTACACACATACGTAAACACTCAGTGTACTTTTTTTAAAAAATAATTATTGGGACCTACAGGTGGCACAGTGGTTAAGGCACTGGACTCCCACCTGACTGACTGAGGTTCGAGTCCCAGACCTGGTGGCTTGCTTTCTCATTTACCTTCTCTCTTCCTCTCTGTCTCTCTCTAGTGAGCACACATGCTCTGTAGCAAATTATAAATAATAGTAATAATGATAAATAAAATTAAAATAAAAAAGAATTATTTATTTAATTCCATTTGTTATTATTTTTTAAAATTTGACCAGAGAGAGAGAGACAGAGAGAGAGAGAAAAGGAAAGCGAGAAAGCAAGCCGCCAGGTCTGGGACTCTAACCATGCCCAGCCATGTAGGAATCCAGCACCTTTACCACCACACCACCTGTCGGCCCCGAGTACTCAGTGTATTGTTAAAGCTGCCAGGGCCAGTATTCAGACCACGGTCGGCCATGTGAGATCAGGCTCTCTCTTTTTTTTTTTTTTAGTGCTTTTTTTTTTTTTTTTTTTAGTGCTTTTTTTGTTTTGTTTTTAGATTTTATTTAACTTTATTTATTTAAATTTGACCAGAGAGAAAGAGAGAGAGAGAGGGCAGAGAGAGAGGGAGGAAGTGAGAAAGCAAGCCACCAGGTCCAGGACTCGAACCATGGTCGGCCATGTGGGAGTCCAGCGCTCTTAACCACCATGCCACCTGCCAGCCCCAAGCTCTCTTAATTACTAGGCTATGTGACCAGCCCCCTGATGATTTTTTTAAAGAATTATTTTATTTAACTTACCTTGTTTATTTATTTATTTTAATTTGACCAGAGAGGAACAGAATAAGAGAGAGAGAGAGTGAGAGGGAAAGTGAGAAGGCAAACTGCCAGGTCCAGGACTCAAACCTCGGTCAGCCGTATGGGAGTCCAGTGCCCTTAACCATCACACCACCTGCTGGCCCCCTTTTATGATTTTTTTAAAAGAATTATTTATTCATTTATATTCTTTTTTTTTTTTTTTTTTTTTTTTGAGAGGTTTTTGTCATAGGGTGCGTGTGCTTGCAGAAAGAGAGAGACAGAGAGACAGAAAGCGAGAAATCACCGCCCAGGGGGGATAGCCACGTCGCAATCCCTTCTCCTCTATTCTCTTCTTGGGATCTTGGGCACGCACGCACATGTGCCCTGCATGAGTTTAAGCCACTGGATCCAGACTCGAACCGTGGTCGACTACATGGGAGTTCAGCGACATAGCCATTACACCAACTGCTGGTCCCTCATTATATTTTTGATTTGACCAGAGAGAGAGAGCAGAAAAGTGAGAAAGCGAGCTGCCATTCCAGGACTCAAACTGCAGTCAGCCATGTAAAGTCAGCCACGTGAGAGTCCAGTACTTTAACCACCCTGCCACCTGCCAGTCCTGATTTTTTTAAAAGAATTATTTTATTTAACTTGACCAGATAGGGACAGAGTGAGAGAGAGAGAAAGAGAGAGGGAAAGTGAGAAAGCAAGCTGCCATGTCTGGGATTCGAGCCATAGTCAGCCATGTGGGAGTCCAAAGCCCCTAACCACCGCATCACCTGCTGGCCCCTAACTTTTTTAAATAGCATATTCTTTTTTCTATTTTACTTTATTGTGGGAATACAGCATATAATACTGGGTTATCAGAAAGGACATGACAGTTTTTGTGTGTAAAAACGTGTCATGACTTTTCTGACAACCCAATACATATAATACAAAATACGTGTCAATCTACTGTTTATGTTATCATTAGTCATTATTAGTTAAATTTTGGGGGAAGTCAAAAGTTATACGTGGGGCTGGCTCTTTGGCTTGATAGTTCAGACAGCTGGATCCCACATGGCTGACCATGCAGTTCAAATACTGGGTCCTGGGACCAGCAGTTAGCATAATGGCTATGTCGCTAGACTCCCATGTAGTCGACCACCATGGTTAGAGTCGCGGACCTGGTGGCTTGAGCTCACACCAGGCGTGTGTGCGTGCATGCCCAAGATCCCAAGAGGAGAATGGAGGAGAAGGGATTGCGGAGTGGCCATCCCCCCTGGGGAGTGATTTCTCGCTTTCTGTCTCTCTGTCTCTCTCTGTCTTTCTGGTGAACACATGCACCCTATTGCAAAAACCTCTCCAAAAAAAAAAAAAAAGAGAAAAAAAACACAAATACTGAGTCCTGGTGGCTTGAATACAGACTAGGGGCCAGCAGGTGATATGATAGTTAAGGTATTAGACTCCCACGCAGCCAATCATGGTCTGAGTCCCAGACCTGGTGGCTTGAAAGTCACACCAGATACATGTGCATGTGTGCCCAAAATCTTAAGAGAATGGGGAAGGGGTTGCAGCATAGCCATCCCACCAGGGGATGATTTCTCACTTTCCCTCTCTCTAGCACTCTCTGGTGGGCACATGCAGCTATCATAAAACAGAAAAGAAAATACACTGGATGTGCATGTGTGTATACCCGAAATCCCAACAGGAGGCAGAAATGGAGATGGGACTGTGGCCCTGTAGGAGGTGCCTTCTCCTTCTCCTTCACTCTCTGTCTCTCTCTGTCTCTCTCTGTCTCTCTCTCTCTCTCTCTCTCTGGCAAGCACACTCACCCTCTGGCAAATTAAATAAAAACATTGGGGCCCACAGGTGGTAGGGTGGTTAAGGTCCTAGACTCCCACATGGCCAACCACGGTTCATAACCCGGAACTGGCAACTTGCTTTCTCACTTTCCCTCTCTTTCTGTTTCTCTCTGGTCACATTTAAATAAATTAATTAATTTAATTAAATAAATAAATCTTTTTAAAAAGTTATATGTGGATATTTGACTATGCAGAGGGGTTGGGTCTCCTAACCTGTGGGTTGCTCAAGGGTCAACTATAAGAACTCTAAACGGCGAGGTAAGTGTGTGCATGTGCTGGAGATGGGGTGTGAAACTGGCTGGTTAAGGACAGTTCCTGTGTGTGTGTGTGTGTGTGTGTGTGTGTGAGATGGAGATAAGGGTGAGAGATCAGCTCGTTTAAAACTTAACTAATTTTTCTTTTCTTTTTGAGAGATTTTTGCTATAGAGTGCGTGAACTTGCCAGAGAGACAGAGAAAGAGAGAGGGAGACAGGCCCTCGGGTGGATGGCCACACCACCATCCCTTCTTTTCCATTTTCCTTTTGGGATTTTGGACACGCATGCACAAGCGCCTGACACGAGTTTCAAACTGCCAGATTCAGGACTCAAACCACAGCCACGTGGGAGTCCAGCACCGTAACCACTATCCCATCTGCTGGCCCCTAAAGACAGTTTCTTTAAGAGATGACTTCTAAGGGCAACTGTTGGTACGGTGGTTAAAGTGCCCGGATCCCACATGACCGACCCCACCGTCTGACTTGGAAAACATGCAGGACACGTGTGTGCACATCCGAAATCTTGAGACAAGAACAGAAGAGAAGGGATTGTGTGTAACCAACCCCCTGGGGCGTGCTTTCTCACTTTCCCTCTGTCTCTCTCTGTGTCTCTGGCAAGCACATGAGATCTGTAGGAAATTTCTAAAACTTAAAGAGGCGACATCCGGTTTGGCACTGGAAGAGAAAGGCTCATACCACATTTGATATCCACCTGTTCCTCGGTGAGAAGCTGACCTGTTTTGTCTTGGATGGCCTGTGACTTTGCAGCAGCCAGATCACCTCAAAGGACAAGAAAAACTCCCAAATGAAGCAGGAGGCGTGGGGAATCACGGTTACCAGGACATCGTCCTGGCTGAGGATCCTGCAAGCTGAGGTCTCTGGGAGCCAACGTCCAGGGCATTTTCCCGAGCGGGTGAAGATTTCTCCTTTCCCACTAGGCAGCCATTGGCTTCTGGGCAGCTCTGCCTGGCTCTGAGGGGCTCTGTGGCCTCCGTGGCAGGGCACTCCTGTGGCTCTCCCTCTCACCACTTTAAGTCATCATGCACTTTAAGGAACTTGTTTCCAAGGCAACCAATTAGTGTCAGAAAGTGAGGGCTGCCTCGTCAGTCGAGGCGGGGTTGGAGTGAGAACCTTTAACCCCTTTAACCCTGGCTCTGGCTCAGTATCTGCCACTTTGTGGGGAGAACTCCAGAGAAAGAGGTGAGGGCACTGCTCTCCTAGGAACGCAGTTAGGGGTCAGGCTCCAGGAGCAGGGCCTAGGTCACAGATCTGCGTGACCTGGCAGTGTCCCCAGCTGCCACCCCTTCCATAATGCTGATAAGGCTGAGACCTAGGAGTGAGACCATTGGGGTAGTCTGGGACCGGTGTCCTTGTCCACCCTGTCCCCTAGGAGGGAGAGATCTTAGACTTTATTTGGGGACTATGTAAACGAGGCCCCAGAGGGAGGAAGTCTTGACTCCGAAGGGGAGGAGGCCCTGCTGTCGGGCTTCGCTTTGAGACCTCTCTGTCCGCTTCTCTCCTCACTTTTTTTTTTTTTTTTTTTTTGAGAGGTTTTTGCTATAGGGCGCGTGCGCTCGCCAGACAGACAGAGAGAGACAGAGAGATAGAAAGTGAGAAATCACCCCCTAGGGGGGATGGTCACGCCGCAATCCCTTCTCCTCCATTCTCCTCCTGGGATCTTGGGCACGCATGCACACGAGCCTGGCGTGAGTTTTAAGCCACCGGGTCCGGGACGCGAACCACGGTCGACTATGTGGGAGTCCAGCGACATAGCCATTACGCTAACTGCTGGTCCCTCTCCTCACTTTTGAGGAGGAATGTTTTGGTCTACGACAGGAAAGAACAAAGAACTTCAAAACATTTGTGAAAAAATGGAATTAAAGTATGAGTTTGTTTTGGTGCCCCCCCCAAATAGTAAAACCATGCATAGTTTTTTCATAATATATGTTTTCCACTATTTTTTTGAAGGCCTCCCCCCCTCATATTTGCTTTACATAAAGTCAAGACCAGCAGTTGGCGTAATGACTATGTCGCTGGACTCCCATGTAGTCGACTGCGGTTCGAATCCTGAACCCAGTGGCTTAAACTCACGCTCGGTGCGTGTGCATGTGTGCCCAAGATCCCGAGAGAAGAATGAAGGAGAAGGGATTGTGGCATGGCCATCCTCCCCTGGGGGGTGATTTCTCGCTTTCTGTCTCTCTCTCTCTGTCTTTCTGGTGAGCACACGCGCACTATAGCAAAAACCTCTTAAAAAAAGAAAGAGTAAAAGTCAACTAGAAATTTATCTGGGGAGTGTAGGAGAGGTAATCTAATGGCATGTGGCTCACTGATTGTTCCTAGGATCAGAGAATAAAACGCGGGTAACAGAACCACAGCAGTTGAAACCCCTAGATCCTTGAACCATGGCTAGGCTTCCCAAGTCTGGCCGATTTAGGAAGGTCATTCTACATTTTTTTTTTTTTTAAAGTTTGCTATGGAGTACATGCACTTGCCAGAGAGACAGAGAAAGAGAGAGAGAAAGTGAGAGATCACACCCCCTCCAGGGGAAAGGCCATGCCACAATCCTTTTCCTCTATTCTTCTCTTGGGATTTTGGACACTCACACACATGCTCCTGGTATGTTTTTAAGCCCCTGGGTCCAGGACTTGAACTGCACAGCCGGTCATGTGGGATCGAGCCACCTTAACCTCTATGCTACCTACTGGCCCTAGGAGATAAAAGGCAGAATGCAAAGGACCTTGTCCTTGAGGGGGGAAAAACTGGCCTAGTATTCACGTATCAGACTTCCTGGCCATGGTATGCAAACCATGGCACCAGCTGGACAGGCCCTGCTGAAGTGAAGGTACAATGACAATGATACCAAACAGCAGCAGGCATATTCTTCACGACACGCTACAGCACACGCTCACCCTCGTAGTAGCACTGTTGACAAGCAGGCGGGTACGTCCGCAGGTTGGGTTCTGGGAACAGGTTGAGATGGAGGTGACTACGTGAGCCTTATGGGGGTGTGTACTGGGAACCTCTGGAAGGAGGCAGGGTCTGCAGAGGGAGAGGCTGGGCTACACCGCAGTCTCCAGATAGGCTGAGCTGACCCCAGGCAGGCTCTGAAGCCAGGACAGACTTTCTGAGTTGTCCGAAGCTGGGGAGCGGTGGTTGGGCCTCCCTAGGTCCAAGATGACCAGTCGTGGGACACAGGCTGCCCTAGGGAATGGACTTGACCTTGGGCGGCTCACACTCTTCTGCAGAGGCCCAAGGAGGGCTGTGGGGTGAGGGCAGCAGCCGCTGTCAGCTCGGAGGTGAGGCATCCGGAGCTCGGGGAGGTGATGGCTGCCTGTCCTACCGCTATGTGCCAGGCAGGGTTAGAGCCGAGGGAGCACCAAGGAGGTGCTGATGTACATCTCCTCCAGGGTATCTGCCAGGCCTCGCCCAGGGAGCCTCTCCCTAAGCTCCATGCAGGACAGGCTGTCCTGGGAGGGGGACAGGGACCCTGTGTTTGGAGAGGGCCTGCTCAGCCGCTGAGGTCTAGGGAGCCTCCTCCCCTCTGGAAAGCAGAGACCGTGACCTTAATCCCTCCCGGCACAGAGGCCACGAGAAGCTTTCCTGACAGATGTGTCGGATTGACCAAAAGACAAGGGGCTTTGAGGAGATTACGCTGTCTGCTCGATTTCTGGGCCCTGAGCCCCCAAGGAATGGAAGCTTGGAGGGTCTCCCCAGGGGCTTCTGGGAAGGTCAGCAACAGCAGTGGTCAACCTCCCTGGCCAGCCCCAGGGGCGATCAGCTGCCTCAGGAAGGCAGGAGGTGTTTGCTGAAGCTTCTCCAGAGGGAGGGAGTAGACAAGGTGACAGAATGTGAGACAGCCACACAGAGGCCAACAGGGAGGGGCCTGGTTCACTGAGGACCAGCCGCCCCCACAGAAGCAGACAGGGTCTGGGCTTACGGGCAGGCTGCTGGGGTCAGGCCATCTTGGTCTTATCAAGGATCTGGGAAGTCGCCGAAGGGGTTATGAAGGTGTGTGGTGGGCTGGGGTGGGGGCTGTGACAAGGAGACGTGGGTGTGACCAGGAGCGCAGGGAGTCTACGTGCTCCCTCACCTCCACACTGACCGTGGGCCACAGGTCGGAGCAGCGACTGTTCTTGCTCTGGTTTCTCTCCACCCGCCCTGGCTGGGAGGTGAGGAAGGAGCCTGGGCCACAGGAAGCAGAGACCGGGCAGCTCGATTCTCTGCCAGAGAGACTCAGGAAGGTCCACCAACCCCTCCTCAGTTCCTCCTTTGCCCCGAAGGCAACAGGCACATGTCTGCAGGGTCATGGTCCTCGCTGTTTTTGGGGGGAGACAAGAGCGAGTTGCCTCAGCCTCTGTCCGGACTCTGATCAGAAAGGGATTGGTTTGAGGCTTTTTTTTTTTTTTTTTTTTTTTAGCTCTGCCCCCTTGTCCCTGCCCTCAGCCACATTTCCTTCCATGACCTTGTGACTCCTCCATTAGGTCTCCTTTCTTCTTGCTTCAAGAAAAAGCCAGGCGGGGAGGGCTGGGGACCGGGGAGGGAGGCGAGGCAGAGAGGCTGAGCCAATTGCGGCGTCTGCAAGGTGCAAAGCAATCAGCGGAGCGGCTGGTGAGCGGGGTCACTCAGTAGTGTGCGCATCAGGGTGAAATCCTTTCAGCTCTTCGCCAAACCCCTAGTGAAAGACAATCAGGCTCGCTGTCACCGAGCTAATTCTGTCTATATAAAAGCAGTAATGAAATTCACGGCAGGATTACCCTCTCCATCCAATGGGCCAGCGTCGTGGTGACATATCTCTCTTATTGCCCGAATGTAACACACCATCTAATTTACGTCGTGTAGCGAGCAGGAATGAAATGTTCATAAAGAATTGCTGCAGCTCGTCACCTTAACTGCGGCCCGGGGCTCTGAGGCATCTGTCAGGGAGAGGAGCAGGAGGAGGGAGGGCAGGCGGGGCTCAGGGAGCAGCAGCCGGGGGCAGGGGTTCTGTGGGGTGGTTGTTTCTGAACAGGGTGAAGTGGAGGCAGAGAGAGGTAGGGGACAGAGTAGGGTTGGGGAGGGGCGAGGAGGGCTTTGCAAGGCCAGGATAAATCAGGGTAGGATGGAGTGGTCTGTAGGGAGCACTCGCAAGTCCGTAGCCAGAGTCTGAGAGTCCGTGTTTGGGTTTGGGTGAGTCTGAGAGGTGAATGTGAGCGCAAGGCCTTGCCTGGGAAAATGACCTCCCGGTTCCCCCCAGATCCTGCTAGTCTCTTCCACCTTCTAGAACGGGAACACCACTCCTCTTGGAAGGCTCTCAGAGACAAACTGCAGTGAACGAGAAAGGTGAACAAGCAGCAGACAGACATGTGGAGCGAGTTTCCCAAACCCGTGAGCCGGCCACGGCCTCTCCCCCACCTTCGTCCGAAAATGTAGGAGCCGACCATGGCGAGCCCTTTCAGCTCCACTCTAAAATATGTTTCTCACGGTTCTTTTCTTCCCATCACCACTGGCACTCTCCCTGACCCCAGCCCAAGGTCACTGCCCTCTGTCGCCTAGATGCCACGCCCCACGCTGCTGATGGTCTCTGTGAGCACTCAACTCTGCCGAATGGCAATTCTGCGCCTCTCCCGTCTCTCAACTTTAACCCTGCCAGCGTGCCCCCTTGCTCTTAGAACAAAGACCAGGGCCTACCCCTCCTACTTCATTGCCCATGCTCAGGCCATACCAGCCTTTTCCCGTCATGTAAACACGGCACACTCTGGGACCAGCCGGTGGCCTGGTGGGTCCTACCTGGCTGACACCATGGTTCCATGTGGCTTGAAAAACATGCCAGATGAGTATGTGTGTGTGTTCAAAATCCTGAGAGCAGAGTGGAGGAGAAGGGACTGCGGCATGGCCATTTCCCTGAGGGGTGGCTTCTCACCCCCCTTCTCTCTCTCTCTCTCTCTCTCTCTCTCTGGCAAGCACATGAAGCCTATAGGAAAACTTTTTACAAAGTGGCATGTTTCATCTAGCCGCTGAGACAGTGCAAACACTGTTTCTTTCCCTCGGAAGAGGCCCCTTGGCAGTAGCAGCACCCCACCCTTACCATGGTCTAACTCGAACTCGAACTCCCGCTTCAGATGCCAGCTGCTGTGCTGTTTCCAGGGGAAGCCTTCTGTGACTACCCAGACTTGGTTGGTTTTCTTATCTCTCTCTCTCTCTCTCTCTCTCTCTCTCTCTCTCTTTTTTTTGGAGAGGTTTTGGCTATAGGGAGCGTGTGCTCACCAGAGAGACAGAGAGAGACAGAGAGCCAGAAAGTGAGAAATCACCCCCCGGGGGGGATGGCCACGCCGCAATCCCTTCTCCTCTACTTTTCTCTCAGGATCTTGGGCACGCACGCACACGCGCCTGGCATGAGTTTAAGCCACCAGGTCCAGGACTCGAACTGCAGTCAACTACGTGGGAGTTCAACGACATAGCCATTACGCCAACTGCTGGTCCCGGTTCTCTTATCTTATGTGTTCTCTCAGCACCCTTCTGTGACTGATTAGGCTGGATTCTTCCACTGGACTCTGGGCTCCATCAGGGCAGACACCTAATCTGTTTTACTCACCATTATGTCCCCAGCACCTGGGGATGTCGTAGACGTTTGATAAATATTTGCTGAATGAGGGACTGCGTGGCCACTACAGGGCTCGCCTTCCTTCATTCTCTCAGCAAACATCCTCTGAGTGCCATTTGTGTATCAGGCACTGCCAGAGGTGCGTGGCCACAATGCCAAATATGCGACAACACAGTCCTTGCCCATGAGGAGCTCAGAGTCCGTTCAGGGGACAGACAAGCTAGTGAGACAACCACGGTGCTAAACCTGCCCGTACTTCCCTCCGAAGAAGAGCTGTGTCCTCATCCACTGTCAGCATCACCTATGAGGAAGGGGCTGGTCTGGGGCCGGCAGGTGGCATGGTGGTTAAGGTGCTAGACTCCCACATGGCAGACTGTAACTCGAGCCCCAGTCCCGGCAGCTTGAGAATCAGGCCAGGTGCATGTGCCTATGTGCCGAAAATCCCAGGAGGAGAATGGAGGAAAAGGGATTGCAGCATGGCCAGCACCCCTGGAGGTTAATTTCTCACTTTCTCTCTGTCTGTCTCTCTCCAGTGAGTGCATGTGCCCTATGGCAAAAAACATAAAAAAAAAAATAAAAAGGAGAGGAAGAAGAAGGCAATGGTCCACTGAGGTCACATAAAATTCTCCCCAAACTTCCACCAGAAAGCTCAGTCACCTCTGGGGGAAAAATGCTAGCAAATGGAAGAGACCAAGGCCCAGCCACGGAGGTGCGGGTGAAGGGTGCTGGTGTGTAATGCTGTAGGCCATCGGGGAAGGCTCCAGATTTGCATTCGGGGTCTGCCTGAATATGCAGGGTGCATCCCCAGCATGTCCCTGACCCTGGCTGGCTGCAGGGCTCAGGGGAGGAGCACAGCACCTCCTCCACCAAGGCCCCGTGGACGTGCATCTCTCTCTCTCTCTCACGATGTAAGTGAAGAAATAAACTTTTTACCAAGGGGAGACTTCATTAGAGTCGTAATTGGCGTTCTCTAACTAGTGGTACTAGCAGGAAGCACTGTTGAGTATTAACTCCATGCCAAGCACATCCTCTCATGGAATCCTCACGGCTGTGACACCCAGGTACATGACCCCCATTTTAGAGATGAAGAAACTGAAGCCAACTGAGTTTAAAGAGCTTGTCCCCCAAAAAAGTCACACACCTGGTACATAGTGAAAGCTCATAAAATAGTTACTGAGTGAATAAATGAGTGAGAGGGCAAGACTCAAATCTAGGCTTTCTGGCTCCAAAGTCCCTGGTCTTCCTGTTCTATTCCAAGAAACTAGCTTTAGACTGTCAGGGTCAGTATTGGGAAAATGACCTGATGCTGGGCTTTGGCTCTTCTTCTTCTTTATTTATTTATTTATTTTTTTGAAAGGTTTTGCTATAGGGCGCATGCACTCGCCAGAAAGACAGAGAGAGACAGAGAGACAGAAAGCAAGAAATCAGCCCCTGGGGGGTATGGCCACGTCACAATCCCTTCTCCTCCATTCTCCTCTCGGGATCTTGGGCACGCACGCACATGCCCGGCGTGAGTTTAAGCCACCAGGTCTGGGACTCGAACCGCGGTCGGCTACATGGGAGTCCAGCGACATAGCTAACTGCTGGTCCTGAGCTTTGGCTCTTCTACTCTGGATCCTCATCTATCCCCCCAAGATCTGCCCACAAACACGTGTCACCTTAAACACCAGACCTGGCTAGGGTAGGAGATTAGACGCAGAGGAGATGTCCATACAGTGAATCCTTTTCCACCCTGGCCAATCTTCGCCAAGACCCCAGGATTGAGTTAGCTTATCAGAAGGTTTGGGAAAGGGTGGAGTCAGTCCCACATGCATAGAGTCAGGCTGCCTTATAATAAGTCCCTGTGTCTAAACTACGTGGTCCTTTCTCCTGAACTTAGAGACGCTTACTCATCAGGGGATACATACCTGTGTATGTGTGGTGGGTGTAGACCCGTGTTCACACACGTATACACGTGTGTTATAAAATCCATCCTTTCCATGGTGGCCTCATAGCCTGCCCTCCGAAGTTCCCGCCCCACAGACTCGTACGGATATGTGCTCACAGCAACCTTTCCCACTTGCTTTTCTCCTCCACGCCTAAAAACACTACGTCACCATCCAGCTAACGCTCACGACTGCAGGATGGGATTACGTGCCATGTGTCTCCTCTGATTTTGAAGGAAGTTCTACGCCCTGGCAGCGGGTAACTTTTTTCTTTCTCAGAGCACTAATGCACAGATGTGTCTTCAGTGAGATACTAAATGCCCCACACACGGTAAGCTCTTAATTCATGTTCGCTGTTAACATGATTATAGCTCATTTGTCCTCCCTGACCAGAGGGCATCCCTCCTTCCATCTGCAGCCCTCCTAGGGCCGGAAGTACAACTACCCACATCCACTCCTGCCAGGGGGCTGTGTGAGTGTGGTGCACGTGAAGGGCTCTCATGGGGTTAGAGGGCTCCCCACCATTGTCATCCACATCTCTCAGGAGGACAGAAATCTCGCATATGCCTGGCATGCAGGACTCATTCATATTTTTTCAAAGTCTCCGTAAAATAAGTCTCAGATCTCTTTAGACATTGCATCTAAAACCTTAAACTTTAAAGACATAAATCGTTTCCTAGATCCAGCCTTTGGCAGTTGACACCTTTTCTTCCAAATCGAATATGAGGCCAGGCCCACTGGCCAAGGCCCACCAGAGAAGTGATTTTTGCCGTTACACTTGGTAACCCCAACTCCTTTCTTCTGGCCCTGGTGGCCTACCTACCTAGCTAGGGATCAGTTATGGGTTCTTGCCAGGCGCTGACATTCTAAACCAGGCCCACTTCTTCCGGTCAAACGAGATAGCGTTCGAGTTGGATGGATACAGAGCACTTCGTGAGCAGGTGCAGAGGGCAGAGCGGGAATGAGAGAGAACGCAGACAACCATTGCAAAGAATCAGGGTTCTCCAGACAATATCTGTCCTTACATTGGCAGAAGCCATTTTTTTCCAGGGTCTGTGTAAACCCAAGGGTCCGTGTGTGGAGGTATATTAAGATTAAATTTTATTTGATTGTCTTTGAACAGCCAAGAGGGGGAAGGGGGGACTGTTTGGAACAAATACAGTCACAGAGGTTGGTGGTGGATTAAAAATTGGAATCCAACCCCGTCGACGTGTTTATTTGATTTCCACATTTTCCTACCTCCTGTATTCCCACTCCCTTCCCTTCCCCCCAGACGGACATAAATGATACCTTGATGGCTATTTCAGCTGCAACCCTATATATCCAGGGAAGCCTGAGCTCCTCAGCTGCCAGCCGACGCCGATCCCCTAATCCCAGAGGGACCAGCTGGCCACAGTTCTCAGGGCTGGCAGACCCCAAGTGCAGATCTGGCTTCTGCCGCCAGCAGACGCTGATCGTGGTCAGATCACTTAGCTTCTCTGGGTATCGGCCTTAATATTAGCTGCCCGCTTCCTTTCCATACACACGGCCCTGGATGCTAGTAAGAAGCATCCTGAATCTCTTGAAAAACTATTTTGGAAATTCACCCTGCTAGTTCCCATTATAACTACCAGGTCAGTGTACGGTCTTCAGGAGGATTTGCTGGTCTTGGGTGAGCCAGTCAGCTTCACCACTGGCCTAGGCAGCTGCTTCGTTATTGGTCACCACAAGAAAGCGAGGATGGATCGGAGCAGTTCAGCAGTGCTGTGGGGTGCACGACCCATGATCACAACAGCAAAGACCATTCCCAGGCTGCTGGCTTGTCTGAGCATCTTGTGAGTACCAGACATACAGCCTGGTTTAAAACCATGTCATCAGAGAGCAACAGCCAACGTCCAACCTGCGTAGAGTTCCGGAAGGTGGTGAGGGACATCCAGCATGTAGATAAAACCAAGAGACCCCCTCAAAATGGAGACTAGTTGATGATTTAAAGACACAGGCATAAATTCTGCTTAAGTACGGGTCAACTCCCTTGTTCTCTGGGCCCTCCCAAAGCCAGAAACTCGGTTTGGTGGTCATTGTCTTCTCGGTGCCACTAAATTCTCTGGTAATCTGCGGGGATGTGTAATTATGCCGTAGTTAGTGATTGTTCACTAAGTAAACCCTTGGTGTAGTTACCATGTAAGTCAACGGTATTTACAGGATATTTTTTCTGCCTGTAACTCAAAGCCTTACCGAAACAAATTGGAATTGCCTTCTGGAGGCCGTTGTTATAAATTACAGACCCAACATCTGTCCACATCTGCAATGTCTAGACAGCCTGTCTCAGCTCCAAGAGAGGAGAGAGATGAACGGGGAAAGCAAGGAAGACGTGAGGAGCGGCAGGACAAGTCTCAGATTCACATCGTGTTTCTCTTCAGAGGTTTACCCCAAGCCTGCTGGGCTGACTTCTGAAATGGACCTGAACCATCAGCAGCCCAAGGCCAAGCTCCGGAGAGTTCGAGGCCTAGAGGTCACCCCTGTCTGTGTGGACAGTGCAGTCACTTGTGTTGGGCTGAATCTCCATCTGAGAGGTTCTCAGAGGTCACCGTGAGGCCTGGAGGGTGGCGGTAACAAATACAGACGAAGACCGACTCTCTGGGTCAGGAGAGCAGGCCGCGTCTCCAAACTCCCCCACCCCCTCCCGCTCCCTGACTCTCGCCCCACCTGGCTCAGCGTTCTGGAGTGGGACGAGGTGTTCATCTGCCTACCTTCCTGTGGTCCCTCTCCTGCACCCACGATAAGGAGCCTGCCCGTCAGCTGAGTGATTGTATTTTTTTCCAGTTCCTAGCACAAACCTTCTCATTTATATGTAAAGCAGCCATTAGTCATAGCTCCGTTCCCACACACTGCCTGATGTACAATCACATTTTGCAGCGGATGAATCTTTCCACACAGCTGCTCTGCTATGAATAATCCGTCTCCAGGCCCATAAATCAGAAAAAAATCATGCACCTCGTTCGCCTGATCCTTACACAAAGTCATATATTTTACATGAGGACGAGCTAAATATTCATGAGTCTTAAAGGCTTTTTTCATAGGCACTTGTTGGGGTCGCTTTCTACTTATTGGGGGGATATCGAGGTTGTATTTAGGAGAATCAGGGGTTTTAAAGAGGAAGTGGAGGAGAGAGAGAAAATGTGTGTGTGTGTGTGTGTGTGAGAGAGAGAGAGAGAGAGAGAGAGCGAGCAAGAGAGAGAGACAGAAAAGAAAAAATAGAAAGAGAGATTGATTGAGATTCCAAGCTTATCTCGGAGTCTAGGAGTCACGTGGGACAAAGGATGCTCTATGAGGTCTTAAAAACGTGATAAATACTTGCTCACCTGAGATTCCATCCTGCTTAGAGCCAAGACTGCCTCCCTGACCTTCAAGGTCATTTTATGAACCTTTGCCCTCTGAACAACAGAGCAATGAATTTGACCCTTCTCTGTTGGAAGGTGTTGAGATCCCTACCTGGATTTGATAAAAGCAGAATTTGGGATGGAGAGGGCAACAGTGGGGCCATCAGCAAATGTGAAGGAAACCACCCCGATGCTAACAAAGCCTTCTACCTACTCACAGTTCAGGGCCCCTCAAACCACAGTGGCTCAGTACTGCACGTGTACCCTGTTCCTGTTCCAGACACCTACATGCTAAACATAGCTTTTCTAACTCTGCTTTAGCCCTCCCCTGGGCTATCTTTCTACCGGTCCTCTGAGCTTCTCAGGCCCTCTGCCGCCGACTCTCCTCTCTCTAAGGCTTCTTCTCAGAAAAAAATCATGCACCTCGTTCGCCTGATCCTTACACAAAGTCCTGTGTGTCCTGCCAGGGCTGCTTTCCCTGGACAGCTCCTCAAACACTCCCCTTCCTTCAGAATGCAAGATCTGACCGCTCCCGGAAGCTTCCTGCCACTAAGTAGAGGAGGGAGAGTTACTTGCTTCGCAGTGCGAGCCCCACACTCCCACCTTCCCCGGCTAACCCACTCATCATCCCAACCCCTCTGCTGGCAGGTGCTTTTTCATTCGACTCTGGCACTCGCTCAGCATTTGTCTGTGTGCTCAGCGGCGCTGTCTGTCTGACTCAGGAACGCCACAGTCTGCCGCGATGATGACAACGCGTCTGCACTTCCCTCCACACGGCAGACCATTCTTCTTTCTGGGTTTTACTGACAACATGAAGAGCACATTTCTAGATGGAGATGGCTTGGATTTAGCTCTAGATCTGGAAACACGCATAAACCTTCAGACCCTTTTAGCCTTCAGAGGATAATGATAACTCCTTGGGTTCGAGTAGCTGTCCTCAGATGAAAGAAATGTATCAAAATCTAACAGCACCTCAGTGGCTTACTTCAAGCCACTTCTCTGTTTAACACATGGACAAACTGAGTTATCATCTTGGCAAACTAAATACTTTTTCAGATCAGGTTGTGGTGTGGCAGGAACAAAACTGGAACCATAGAAAAGTACTGGGTTCATATCCTGGGTCATCCCTGTGCACACTGGGAATGCACGTATGCCCATGGTCCGGGTTGGTTGAGACTGATCATGCCATAAAGACTCTATTGGGAATGATTGTCTCTTTCTTTCTCTCTGTTTCTCTCTCTCTTTCTCAGAAGAAATAAATTAATAAAGTTAAGAAAAACCATTAAATTAGGACCTGGGGCCAGTAGGTGGCATGGTGGTTAGAGCCCTGGATTCCCACATGGATGACCACAGTTCAAGTTCTGGACCTGTTGGCTTGAAAATCACACTGGGCATGTGCCCAAGATCCCAGAAGGAGAATGAAGGACAAGGGATTGTGGCATGGACATTCCCCCAGGGAACGAATTCTCACTTTCCCTCTGTCTCTCTCTGGTGAGCACATGTGCCCTATGACAAAAAAACTAAAAATAAAAATAAAATAAAATAAAATAAAATAAAATAAAAATAGGACTGACTCCATAGCCTATTGGTTAAAGGAGTCAGATTCCACATGGCTGACTATGATTCAAATCCCAGCCCTGGTGGCTTGACACACATGCTGGGCACATGTGTGTACATGCTCAAAATTCCAACAGGGTGGAGAAATGGAGGAGAAGCAGTGGTGGTGTGACCATGCCCCATCAGGGGGTGCTCTCTGCCTCTTCCTCCTCCCTGTCTCTCTCTGGTGAGCACATGAGCCCGCTGGCAATTAAAAAAAAATAAAAAATTTAAAAATGTTTACTTTCTCAAAGTCAAAACAAGAGGTGATGGCAGGGGGGCCAGTGAGTGTCATGGTGGTCAAGGTGCTAGACTCCTGGGACCAGCAGGTGGCATAGTTGTTAAGGGTGCTGGACTTCCACTTGGCCGACTGCAGTTCGAGTCCCGAACCTGGTGGCTTGCTATCTTACTTTCTGTCTCTCTCTCTCTCTCACTCTGTCCCTCTCTGGTCAAATTAAAATAAATAAATTAATCAATTAAAATAACTTTTTTTTAAAAAAAAAGGTGCTGGACTCCCACATGGCCAACCACAGTTCAAGTCCTGGACATGGCGGCTTGAAAGTCATACTGGGTTGGGGGCCATCAGGTGGTGTAGTGGTTACGTTGATAGATTCCCACATCATTGACTATGGTCCAAGTCCTAGACCAGGCATCTTGAAATTGACATGTGCATGTGCCCAAAATCCCAAGGGGAGGATAGAGGAGAAGAGATTGCTGTGCGGTTGTCCCCCTAGGGAGTGATTTCTCACTTTCCCTCTCTCTGTCTCTCTCTGATGATTGTATGCCCCCTATGGGAAAACAAACAAACAAACAAACAAACAAAAGGAAAAAAAAAAGGCGATGGCAGAAAGCTGCTAGTACGTCGAGCTGACTTCTGCAGTTTTGACTTTGGGTGTCAAGCTTTTTCCATCAACCTCGGGGCCAAAGGCCAGAGGTCAAAGCCCTTCCCCATTCTGCCAAGTTGTGTGGGCTTACCTGTCGTTCTGCTGTCCCTTGCTCTCCCTGCTCTCAGCCCACTTTTGCTAACACTCAGAAAGAATTAAGTCAAAGAACTGCCAGAGAGGAGGAAAAAAGTCCAAACAATCACAGATGGCAGTCTCGCAAACTTAATTTAAAATCATTCTTTATTATCCAAAATATTAAAATTAAAGCTATAATGCCCAAAGGAAAACGCAGATGAAAACCCCCAATGTTGCACAGCCTCTTCCTCAGGGGGTCCCAGAAACACTGAGCGAGAATGCTTTTGAAAAGAAAGCAGGAGTGCAGGAGCAGAGAGCCAGCTGTAGATCATTGAGCCAAACACTCGGTGACTGACCCAATCAGCTTCCCTTAAAGCCAAACACCAACTGTTTCATATGCAATTAATGATTGCCCTGGCAAATTAAAGTGCATCAAGTCATCACAGGCATCGTTGAATGAGAAGACACACAGCAGTCACAGGTACCTCATCCCTGGCATCTACATAATGACATTACCCGGCTAATCTAGGCTCAGAGATTTAATTCTACAAAACACCATGCACTAAATATTTATATTCATAAAAGGGCTAAGAAAAAAAAAAAAAAGAAAACAATGCCCGTGAGCTCCTCTTCATTTATCTGGAATAGGCTGCAGGCCTATTTACTAAGGTCTATGGTTGAAAGAGAAGGGCATCGTCACGTGTCAGTGGACTTTCAGTGTCCCAGCACCTCAGCACCATCCTTCTGAGGGGTTCACTGCTGCACTGGGTCCTGAGAGGTCCCCAAGAAAGGGCAAAACCCTTCCTTCTCTAGAGATGCCAAAGCAGAACAAGAGGCCCCTTCCTGGGTCCGGGCTGAGAATGAGTGGGTAAAATGAAACAATTTCTGTTCCTCCTTCTTGGGCACAGAAAAGCCAAGTCCAGAGAGGGACCAGGAACTGCTGTCATCATTCTTCATATGTTCCAAATTCTCATTTGTAGATGCAGTCCTGGTTTTGAATGCTATCACACTTGAACTGTAAAATAGAAGAAGGCCTCTCCAAAGAATCGAAAATAAATCAACACTGTGGGCTAGATGGTGGCACAGGGGTTAACAGTGACACCCTGCAAGGCTGGCCCGCGTGGGAAAGTTCAGGGTTCACATCTGGAGACCTTCCTAAGGACACTGGGCATTTGAACACCTATGATCCGAACTGGCTGAAGCTGGGGGTGGATTGCAACATCAAGACCCTTCTAGAGATGCTTTCTCTCTATCTCCTCAGTCATGGGAGAAATAAATAAATCTAAAAAATAAATAAACTAGGCCAGCAGGTGGCATGGTGGTTAAAGCACTGGACTCGCACGTAGTCAACCATGATTTGAGTCCCGGATCTAGTGGCTTCTCTCTCTTGTGAGTGCACGTGTCCTATATCAAAATTTTAAAAACAAACAAACAAACAAACCAATACAGATGGTTTATTTAATTAATTTTCTTTGACATTTTGGATTTGTCTTGGTTTCCTCCACTGAAGTCATTTTTTTTTTTTTTTTTTTGAGAGAGAGAGAGATTTTTGCTATGGGGCACATGCGCTTGTCAGAGACACAGAGAGAGACCAAGAGACAGAAAGTGAGAAATCAGCCCCTGTGTAGATGGCCATGCTCAGTCCCTTCTTCGCCGTTCTCCTCTCAGGATTTTGTGCACACACACACACACACACACACACACGCACCCGGGGTAAGTTTTAAGTTGCAGGGTCCAGGACTTGAACCGTGGTTGATTATGTGGGAGTCCAGCAGTGTAACCATTATGCCATCTGCTGGTCCCTGAAGTCTCATTTTGAGCTTATGGCCCTCCATTATATGTTCCCCTGTCAGCACACTGCTGGGCATGTGAGACCCAGACTCTGAGTGACTCGGCCTAGCTGCTCTCCCCGTGGGATTGTCAGAATCATTTCTGGGTCCGTCCTGGAGACTGCTCTCCTCTCCCCACTGGTATTCAAACCCAGGTCTTTGGATCCAGCCCCCTCGGCCTTTCTCTCTCCCTGGCAGAAAATGCAGGAGATGGCACCTATCCGTTCCCTGTGCAACCGTGACTTGGAGCCTTCAGCGACTTTCCAGCATTCTGCATGTTATAATCAAGACGGGATCAGCTAATAAAAATTACATTGGTTACCATCCAAAAAGATTAACCAGCCTTGAGGGTTTCATGGCTATGCATTACACTTTTCAATTTTCCTACAATTAAGCTAACAACAAATAATATTGACAAACAAACTGCCAGCTCTGCTAGCTGAGGCCCTGCTGTGGGAAGGGAGAGTGGTTCTGCAAGTCCGGCTATTGCCTACTCGTGGGCCCAGCCTGTGAATTCTAGTGTGCCAGGGCATTGTTACGTGGGCTGCTCAGGTGGAAGGACAATAGGATTGGTTGCTGACCTCATTCAAAAAAAAGAATGTAGGTTGGGCCCAGCAGGTGGCATGGTGGTTAAGGCATTAGACGCCCACATGGATGACCACGGTTCAAGTCCTGGGCCCAGAGGCTTGAAACTCCACTGGATATGTGTGTATGTGTGCCCAAACTTCCAGAGGGAGAATGGAGGAGAAGAGATTGCGGCAAGGCCATCTCCCTGGAAGGTGATTTCTCACTTTGCCTCTTACTGTCTCTCATTGTCTCTGTCTCTCTGACGAGCACAAGTACCCTATGGTAAAAAATAATAAAAAGATTTAAAAAAAAAGAATGAAGGGGGATGCAGGCTCCTAGCCTAGAGGTTAAGGGACTGAATCTCACATGACTGACCACGGTTTGAGCCCCAGGCCTGGCAGCTTGAAACTCACGCTGGGCATGTGTGCCCAAAATTCCAGGGGAAGAATGGAGGAGAAGGGATGGCAGCATGGCCATCTCTCTGGAAGGCGATTTCTCATTTTCTCTCTCACTGTCTCTCTCTGTCTCTCTGGCAAGCTCAAGCGCCCTATGGCGAAAACATTAAAAAGAAAGAGAGAGAGAGAGAGAGAGAGAGAGAGAAAGGAAGGAAGGAAGGAAGGAAGGAAGGAAGGAAGGAAGGAAGGAAGGAAGGAAGGAAGGGAGAGTAGGCTCCTAGCCTAGAGATTGAAGGACTGAATCTCACATGACTGACCAAGGTGTGAGCCCCAGGCCTGGCAGCTTGAAAATCATGCTGGGCATTTGTGCATGCCTGACCCAAATCCTGCTAGGCTGGAGAAATGGAGGAGAGGAACTGGTCCTACTGGGGAGCACTGTTTCTCTCTCTCTCTCCTTCTCTCAGGTGAGTTCAAGCACGCACTGGCATTAAAAAACAAAATCAAGGACCTGGACGGTAGCGCAGTGTAAAATGCAATACTCTGAGAGGCTGGTGCACATGGGAAGGCTCCAGGTGTGTGTAGAGACCTCCCTGAGTGTGCGGGGCACTCACACGCCCGTGATTCGGGGCTGGCTGAAGCTGGGGTAGACTACAGCTTTAAGACCCTGTTGAAGCCCAGCCTGGAGGTGCAGATGGCAGCATACTGAACATAGTGATGGAAGTCACATGCCAACCTGTTTGAGCCCCAAGTCTAGCCAGCTTGAAGCATGCCAGGTGCATGTGAGTGTGCCCAAGATATTAGAGCTGGAGAACTGGAGGACGCAGGTTGTACCGTGGTAAGATCCTGTCAAGGGTCTCCTCTCTCTCTGTCTCTCTCTCAATTAACAATCATAAAATAAAAAGGACTTAAAGTAAGATGAAATGGCAATGCCTGCTCTCCTGCAACCTCCAAGAAATGTTCCTAGTTTCCACTGATTGCTAGAGATAATGGGTTAAGGAGCCCTATATTCCCACCAGGCACAACTATATCAACCCATTAGTTAATTAATTTAGAATCACAAATACAGGGGCTAAAATAACTTAGACCGACCACTAGCAAAATGTGGGGACAGTTAAGACCAAGAGTCTCACTGGAAACTCTCTACACAGATGGTGATAGAAATCTCTGGAAGCCTGGCTTCTCTTGCAATGGAGAGGGCAGATGAAACTGGAGGAAGGAAGGTTTTGAAAGAGGATGAGGGTTTTCCAGAAGCTGTAAGCTGCTACAAAGTTAAGGCCTTCTCTAAGTTACTTCTCTAGTTGTTTCTTTAAAAAAAAAAAAAAAAAAAAAATATATATATATATATATATGTATACACACACACACACACACATAATTTTATTTATTTATTTATTTATTTTAATTTGACCAGAGAGAGACACACACATAGAGAGAGAGGGAAAGTGAGAAAGCAAGTCACAGGTTCGGGACCTGAACCATAGTCAAGCCACTTGACTATGGTGGGAGTATCCAGTGCCTTAACCACCATGCCACCTATCGGTCCCCACTTCTCTTGTTAGTTCTATTACTCAGTGTTGGGAACAAAACTAGCAGGAGGGAGGGCTAGGCGGAAAGGACCACAAAGGGAACATTCTTATTCTCATCATTTAATGAGTTTACTATGTGCCAGCCACTGGGGTCAGCACTTCCACGCATTACTCTATCTAATCCTATGAGGTGCATCCTATTATCTCTGTTCTACAGATGAGGAAATCACGGCATCGAGAAATTACATAACTGGCCCAGGGATCAAATCCAGGTGCTACGCTTTAAACGTGTTCTCAAAGTTTGTGTTTAAATTAAATTTAATCCCCAACACAATGCTGAGAGGTGAGGTCTTTACGAAGTGATGAGGTCAGGTGGGCTCTGCCCTAAAGATTAGATTAATGCTGTTTATCTCAGGAGCCGGTTCCTGATAGAAACATGAGTTTGGCCCCCTTTCTGTCTCTCTTCCACCTTCTGTCACAGGATAAGACAACAAGAAGGCCTTTGTCAGGTGAGAGCCCCTCAACCTCAGACTTCCTAGCCTCCAGAACTGTGAGAAATAAGTCTCTGTTCTTTATAAATTACCCAGTCTCATGTACAGTATTTTGTTGTAGTAATGCAAACTGGACTAAGACACAAGGTTTTCATTCTAGAGCCCAAACCAGTGAGAATTACCAAATGGCTATAAGTAGGAAATGTGTTGTTTCGTGACCAGGTCTGAATTCTGATTTTTTAAAAATATTTAAGCTTATTTATTATTCTATCATTATTATTTTCCAGTTTGATCAGAGAGACACAGAGAGAGAAAGAGGAAGTGAGAAAGCAAGCCACCACGTCCGAGACTTGAACCGTGGTCGGCCATGTGGGAGTCCAGCGCCTTTAACCACCATGCCACTTGCTGGCCCCTGAATTCTGATTTAAGCTAGAGACAACCTCTCACAGCAGACTCATGCTCACTTAAACACTACATTTGAACTTCATTAACATCAACAGCGAATTGATAAGAACTCTGAATTCCAGGCTGCTTGTAAGATGCAGATTCACAGATCCCACTCAGTGCTCTTGATCAGAATCTCTGCATCTGGGCTCACATGTCTAAAGTTTAACGAGCTCTTCAGCTGATTCTCAGGCATCCGAAACTGGAAAGACACTGGTGTAAACTATGAACATTGCCCTCAAACTGTTTCTAGCAAGCCAAACTCCCTGCCATGGCAGGCAGGCCTTCATTCATCTGGCCGTGGGTGGCCCTCACCTGCTCTCTCCCTGCATCTTTAGTCTCACACCTGCTGGCCTATTCCTTCCTCCTTCCTTCATTCCCATTCCCCTAGGCCCTACCCTCACCTATGCTTTGCCCTCCATTCCCTGCCTGTTTTTACATTTCTGGGCCTAGTATGTCCTCTTTCTCTCTTCTCTCTCTCTTTTTTCTTCTTAAAGTTTTTGGTCAAAGGGTGCGTGTGTTTGCCAGAGACAGACAGAGACAGAGAGAGGAAAAGGAGGACATCACCCCTTCTCTTCCATTCCCTTCTTGGGATTTTGGGCACACAAGCACATGAGCAAGGCATGATTTTCAAGATGCTGGTTTGAGACTCAAACCATGGTCAGCTTTGTGGGAATCCAACTCCTTAAGTACCACACCACCTGTTGGTCCCCTTTCTCTCTTTCTTTAATGTAATTTTCTTACTTTCCTTTTTTTTCAGGGCTCATGTGCTCGCCAAGGAAAGAAAGAGAAAGTAAGAAATCACTCCTGAGAGAGATGATCACACCACAGTTCTTCTCCGTTCTCCCCTTGGGATTTTGGCACATATGCACACTTGCGCTCCTGGCATATGTTTCTTTTTTTAAAATTTTTTTTCAAAGATTTATTTTATTTAATTTTATTCACCATCTTTTTTTATTATTTTAATTTGACCGGAGAAATACAGAGAGAGAGGAAAAGTGAGAAATCAAGCTGCCAGGTCCAGGACTCAAACCGTGGTCAGCCATGTGGGAGTCCAGCACCTCAACCACCATGCTACATGCCAGTCCTGCTCCTAGCATATTTCTCAAGCTGCTGGGTTTAGGACCCCAGCTGAGCAGTCAGCGGTGTGGGATCCAGCCACTTTAACCTTCACACCACTGACTGACCTTGTAATTTTTATTTAAGTACAATATACAAACAGAAAAGTAACAGAATAATAAGCTTACAGCTCAATGAATTTTTCCAAAATGATTGCACTCATGTAATCAGCATGAAATCTTTCTCTCGCTCTCTATTTTGAACACAAATTTGACTTTAAATAGCACTGAAGAGTAATTTAAGTCTTTAGTTTCTGAAAGGGACAACAGAAAGGGGAAATTCAACCATGCATCACTTCTTAAAGATGTTTCCTTACTTTGACATGTTTGAGGAACGATGGAATTCAAGAACAAGTTTATTTTGGTGCAATGCACTTTTTAAAGAATTACTTACTGGAGACTAGCAGTTAGTGTAATGGCTATGTCGCTGGACTCCCATGTAGTCGACCGCGTTTCGCGTCCTGGACCCGGTGGCTTGAAACTCATGCCGGGCACGTGTGCGTGCGTGCCCAAGATCCCAAGAGGAGGATGGAGGAGAAGGGATTGCGGCGTGACCATCCCCTCTTGGGGGTGATTTCTCACTTTCTGTCTCTCTGTCTCTCTGTCTGTCTGGCGAGCACACGCGTCCTATAGCAAAAACCTCTAAAAAAAAAAAAGAATTATTCACTTAACTTTATTAATTATTATTTTTAAATTAATTGTTATTTTGCTATAGGGCACATGTGCTCACCAGAGCGAGAGAGAGAAAGTGAGAAAGCAAGCCACCAGGTCTGGGACATAATCACCACATCACCTGCTGGCCCTGGTGCAATGCATTTTTGAAACCCATGCATAGATTTTTCGTAGTATGTATTTCCCTGAAATGATTGAAGACACGGCCCTCCACTCATTGCTCATCTACCACATTCAGTGCTGGAGAAATCATGGTGACTGGGTTAAATCTGGTTTCTGCTCTCAGGACACTTACAGGTTCCTAGCGGGGAGACAGAGAAGACACGTATGCACACAAGAATCGTAAATCGTGACGAGCGCTCTGAGGGGAGAAGTGGAGGCTCCGATGCCTAAGGGAGGAGCAGCCAGCCAGGCGAGGAGGGAGAGCAGCTTGGGCAGGAGCAGCAAGGGCAGAGGCTCTGAGTGGGACACTGCTTAGCTCACGGGAGAACTAGGCTGTCCTCTGACTTTGGTGGCCTCTCTTCAGCCCCCTCCGCCCCCCCTTCAGAATCTTTTCTTTTCCACCGGAAGCCCTTTACCCCATCTGCCTCACCGTGCACAGAACATCCCAGCTTCCCTTCCAGGTGGAGCAGTGTTTCCCCCGCGCTTGTAACTGACCTTTTACCATCACTGCTCCTGCAATCCCTGAGCCCATCACTGTCTCCTTCTCACTGGCTTAATATAAACGCCAACATATTCATCAATATAAACCCCAGATTCTTAGTGAGATAGAAAAGGGGAACCAGCGGTGAAATTGCACTTTGATTTTTTTTTTTTTTTTTTTGCTACGGGGCGCATGTGCTAGAGAGACAGAAAGCGAAAAATTACCCTCCAGGGGTCATGGTCACATCACAATACCTTCTCCTCCATTCTCCTCTTGGGATTTTGGGCATGCACGCACACGCGTCCAGAGTGAGTTTCAAGCCTCTGGGTCCGGGACTCGAACCGTGGTTGACCATGTGGGAGTCCAACACCTTAACCATTATGCCATCTGCTGGCCCCGTACTTTCATTTTTTTCTTTTTTCTCTTGGTCCCAGAGATGTTAGAGTAGGATTTCTCCTGCTTCCTCTTTGAAATGAACCCTGTCTGTCCTCAATAGGACTGTGTTGAAACCAAGTCCCTGAGCTGCCCGTCTCTGGTTCTCAGTTATCACTGCGGGAATCACAAAGGCACTCTGTGCAGGAGCTCAGAGGTTTATAATCAAGACTCTCATTGGTGGTTTGAGCAGCCACACTGCCTTGTTCCCAAGGTAACCCTGGCATGGATCCCCTGGCATTGAAGGGAGGGGGCAGCGCCATCCATGCCCCAGAGGGCTGGCCGTGAGCCACCCTCACTCTCCCCTAGGAATGATGAATGCGAACGTTTTACAAAAACGTGGAGGAGCAAGCGCGGCCCCTCGGCTCTGGAGCCTGACTTTTCCTGCCCGTGTCGTAAAGGGCCTCGGTGCCCTCGCGCCTTCTGCTTGCCTTTCTCTTTTCCACCTCCACCCCCAGCCCAATCTCAGACCCTCTTTCAAACCCGTCTGTCTTCCACGGTCCAGCCCAGTCTCTGGAAGACTCGCAGCCCGTTTCCCTGAGATGGTGTTGGATGAACTGGGGAGAATGTTGGGAGGAGAACCCTCCTACACAAGTCATCTGAAGAGTTGATCTCAGAGAGTAGACGAATAGTTACTAGAGACTGGGGGAGGGGTGGAGAAGGGAAGCTGGAGAGAAGGTGGCCGGTGGGTACAGAGTGACAGTGAGACAGGAGGAGTAAGGTCTGGTGTTTTCTCTACAGAATGAAAAGCTTTTTTAAAAAATAAGTTTTCGGGAACCAGCAGTTAGCGTAATGGCTATGTCGCTGGACTCCCACGTAGTCGACCGCGGTTCGCGTCTCGGACCCGGTGGCTTACAACTCACGCCGGGCACGTGTGCGTGCGTGCCCAAGATCCAGAGAGGAGAATGGAGGAGAAGGGATTGCGGCGTGACCATCCCCCCTGGGGGGTGATTTCTCGCTTTCTGTCTCTATGTCTCTCTCTGTCTGTCTGGCGAGCGCACGCGCCCTATAGCAAAAAACCTCTCCAAAAAAAAAAAAAAAAAAAAAAGTTTCCAATGGGCAGTGGACATGTGTGCTTACTAGAGAAAAAATGAAGGAGAGAGGGACAGCTGGGTGGCGTGGTAAAGGCAGCGGGATTCCACATGGTTAACCCACACGGCCTACTGCAATTTGAATCCTGGACCTGACAGCTTAAGAAACACGCTGAGGAGTGGGGAGAACAGCAGGTGATGTAGTGGTTAAAGCCCTGGATGACCACGGTTCAAGTCCCGGACCCAGGACTTGAAACTCATGCGGGACACACGTACATGCATGCCCAAAATCCTGAGAGGAGAATGCAGGAGAAAGAATTGCAGCATGCCCCCCCCCCCCCCCCACACACACACACATGCACATCACAGACGGGTGATTTCTCACTTTCTTCTCTCTCTGTCTTTCCAGCGACCACACACCATATAGCAAAAGTCTCTAAAAAAAAAAAAAAAAAAAAAAAAAAAAAAAAAAAGGGAAGGAAGGAAGGAAGGAAGAGAGAAGAGAAACATAGAAACATACTGGGTCAAGGCCAGCAGGTGGCATAGTGGCTAAGGTGCTAAACTCCCACATGGCTGACTGTGGTTTGAATCCTTGACCTGTCAGCTTCAAAAATCACACCAGGCACATGTGCGTACATACCCAAAACCTTGAGAGGAGAATGAAAGAGAAGGAATTACAGCATGGCCATTCTCCCTACAGGGTGATTTCTCACTTTCCCTCTGTCTCTCTCCAGTGAGCACATGCACCTTATGACAAAAAACTCTTAAAAAGAGAGAGAGAGAGAGAGAGAGAGAGAGAGAGAGAGAGAGAGAATATTACGGCATGGCTCTTCCCCGGGAGGGGTGCTTTCTCACTTTGCCTCTCTTTTTCTGTCTCTCTCCAGAGAGTGCACATGTCCTCTGGGAAAAAAAAAAATCCAGAAAAACGAAGAGAGAAGGCACTTCCCAATGGGGCATGACCATGTAGCCATTCTTTTTTACTCCATTTCTCCATCCCTTCAGAATTTGGGCATGTGCATACGCATAGGCCAGCCATATTTTTCAAGTTGCTGGGGTTAGGACTCAAACCACACTTGGCCATGTGAGTGCTGGCTTTGTATGCACAGCTCTTAATCACCATGCCATGAGGGCCAGCTCTTGACACGGAACACTGAATAACATTGACAAATGTTACTCATGGGGGTAGCGGGGTGACATGGTGTTCGGGGCGCTGTATTCCCACCTGGCCAATTGTGGTTCAGGTCCTGGACCTGGCAGCTTGAAAATCACACCAGGTATGTGTGTGATCCCAAGATCCCAGGAAGAGACTAGAGGAGAACGGATTGTGGCATGGCCAGCCCCCTGGGGGGTGGTTTCTCATTTTCTCTCTCAGCGTCACTCTCTGGTGAGCACACACACTCTGGAAAAAAAAATTATTTATTTCTTCTACGAGCGAGTGAGCAAGAGCAAAACAGTCCCACCAGCACGGTCCATTTCCAGCCTCAGCCAGGCCCCGATCACGGGCAAGTGTGTGCCAGGTCCCCATCACGGTCAAGTGTGTGCCAGGCACAGGCAGGAGGCTCTGGACAACCAGGAACAGCGTACAATGGAAAACTTCTTGAAGGTCGGGCCCTTGTCTTTCCTATTTGCAGAGTTAGAGACACACGGTGAGTGTTCAACACTCACTGTTAGGGCTACCCCCAGCCTTGGTCTTTCTCGAATGACATTTTTGGGACAGAGGGGAGATCAAACGAAAAGTAGCTTTGGATGATGTAAAGGTCTGGGAAATGATAGCAGGCAGATAAAGGAACCATCTACCTGAGGAGTCGTAGTGGCACTGTCTGGACAAAAGTCACAGCCCCCATGACCCTTAGTGACTGAAGTCTACGAAATGAAGTGTGATGAGCACAGAGATCATGGAAAAAGCGTTGTCAGCACAGAAGGCTGAAAACGGATTCATCTCCCAAACTGGGAGAAACATGTAGCAAATGCATAACTGAAGTGAATACTCTTTTTGTTTGTTTAGAGGAAGGTTTCTGCACTGGATACTATGTCAGTCAAGAAGAGATGCTATCACTCCATTTGAATTTGGGAGTTGGATGACCTGAAAGAGAATCCTGGCTCCTAAGACGTTGCAGAAATGACCGAGAGTGACTCCCAAGGCGAGGCTGTAAGAGATACTGGGGTTTCTGCCTTATGCACTAGGATCACTTAGTCTGGGGACATCAGCCACTATGCTGCGAGGGTGCCTTAAGCAATCTGAGACTGGGGGGTGGGGGGGGCCCTGTGTCAAGATCCTTTAGGGAGTGCTAGCTCTCTGTCTCTCTTGCTTATGGAAGAAATGAATAAACTTTAAAAAAATCAAATAAATCCAGATTAACATTCTCTAAATTAATTGGCCTGGACCAGCTGGTGATATGGTGATTGAGGCAGCTAGATCCCAATGACTGAATACGTGGTTCGAGTCCCAGCTTGAAAAACATTCTAGGAGTGTGTGTGTGTGCATGCCCAAAATCCTAAAAGAAGGGAGAGATGGAGGAGAAGGGATTGTGGTGTGATTATTCCCCATGGGGTGGGGAGATGCTTTCTCACTTTTACTCTCTCTGTCTCTCTCCAGCAAGTGCACATGCCCTCTGGCAAATTAAAAAAAAAAATCACACCAGACCTTTATATCATCCGGCAGATAACGTAGTAGTTAAGGCACTGGACTCCTACATGGCCTACTGTGGTTTGAGTCTTGGACCCGACAACTTGAAACTCACGCCAAGTGCATGTGTGTGTATGTCCAAAATCCCAAGAGAGGAACAGAGGAGAAGGGATTGCAATGCGGCCACCCCCGACCCAGGGGGCGATTCCTTACTCTCCTCTCTCTGTCTCTCTCCAATGAGCATATGCATCCTATGGCAAAAGAAAAGAAAGAAAAGAAGAGAAAGAAAGAAAAGAAAGTCAAGGTCATGAAAGTTAAAGAAAGGGGGGTTGGCAGATGGTATGGTGTGGTGGTTAAGTCACTGGCCTCCCACATGGCCGACCACGGTTTGAGTCTCAGACCTGGTGGCTTGCTTTCTTACTTTCCCTTTCTCTCTCTCTCTCTGATTGAATTAAAAAATAATATTAAATAAAATAAAACATTAATTCTTAAGAAAATAAAGTTAAAAACTATTTTAGATTGAAGGAGACCAAAGAGCTATTATTGAGGAAATATAACAGTTGTTTCTGAATTGGAGACTCCTGTTGCTAAAGGACATTATTAGGATAACTGGAAAAACTTGAATGCAATCTGGAGATTACAGAGCAATTTTGTATCAGTGTTAATTTCCTGATTTTGGTGGTTGTATACTATTAATATAGAATGCACTTGTTTAAATGTGGGGGCCGGCAGGTGGCATGGTGGTTGGAGCTCTGGACTCCCACATGGCCAACTATGGTTCAAGTCCCAGACCTGACAGCTTGCTTTCTGGGACCAGCAGATGGTATAATGGTTACGTTGCTGGACTCCCATGTAGTCAACCACAGTTTAAGTCCTGGACCCAGTGGCTTAGACTCATGCCGGGCGTGTGTGCGTGTGTACCTAAAATCATGAGAGGAGACTGGAGAAGGGATTGTGGCATGGCCATCCCCCCTGGGGAGTGATTTCTTGCTTTCTGTCTCTCTGGCAAGCACATGCGCCCTATAGCAAAAATATCTCTCTCTAAAGAAAAAAAAGAATGTGCTATGAAAAGTATTTGGAAGTTTGGACCCTGGGATTTTAGGATGGCACTTTACTCTCAAATGTTTCAAGGAAAAAACACTTTTATGACATTGCAAGTTTTCTGGAAGTTGAAATGTTTTTTTTTGTGTGTTTATTTTTTGTTTGTTTTTTCTTTAATTGCAAGAGGGTATGTGCACTCACCAGAGAGAGAGAAAGCATCCTCCAATGGGCATGTGGTCACACTGCCCTTCTTTCTCCATCCTGTTGGGATTTTTGGCAAATATGCTCATGCACCTGATGGGCTTGCCTTTTTTTTTTTTGGAGAGGTTTTTGCTGTAGGGCGCATGTGCTCACCAGAAAGACAGAGAGAGACAATGAGACAGAAAGCAAGAAATCACCCCCCCAGGGGGCATGGCCACACCACAATCCCTTCTCCTCCATTCTCCTCCCGGGATCTTGGGCACACACGCACACGCGCGCCGGCGTGAGTTCTAAGCCACCGGGTCCGGGACGCGAACCGCAGTCGACTACGTGGGAGTCCAGCGACATAGCCATTACGCTAACTGCTGGTTCCCTTGCCCCATATTTTTAAAATGAATTATTTATTTAATTTTATTTATTAGTATTAATATTATTATTATTATTTTAATTTGACCATAGAGAAAAAGAGAGAGAGAGAGAGAAAGGGAAACTGAGAAAGCAAGTCACCAGGGTATGGGACTCCAACATGGTTGGTCATGTGGGAGTCCAGCACCTTAAACAACACACCACCTACTGGCCCTCAATCAAATATTTTTACATTTTATTTATTTATTCATTCCGTGAATGAGAGAGAGAGGCAGAGAGATTGTATCCCGACATGGTCCTGATGCCACAATCCAGCCCCCGTTTTGGCTCGCCCAGATTACGGGTGCATGTGTGCCCTGCATGTTGACGGAGGGCTCCAGACCTGAGCTGACCACCTTCCCATGACTCGCAGAGTATCACACTTAACACCCACACCACCATCTGACCCCAGTATTTGTAAACCTCAATGGTGTTCAGACCTCAGGTGACTGCAAGTAAAAAGGTTGAGTAATGGGCCAGCCAGGTGGTGTGGTGGGTAAGGCAGCTGGATTCCACATGACTGAGTGTGAGGTCCAAGTCCCAGACCTGGCAGCTTGCAGTATATGCTGGGCGCGTGTGCATGCGTGCCCAAAATTCTGAGAGAAGGGAGAAGGGACTGTGGCATGGCCATTCCCTCTGGGGTAATTATGATTCATCATTAATTCATATATCCATCCGTTTATTACCAGTTCATATTATACAGCACAACGTACCTAGTAGTTACCAGCACGGGGCTCTGGAACCAGGCACCTGGGTTCAAATATGACTTCTATTGCTTGTGTGTCATTTTCCTTATCTGAGAAAGGACTGTAATAGTAACTTATTCGCGGGGTCATTCTAAGAGCAATGAAAACAAACGAAGCTCTTAGAGGAGTGGTACATGGTAAGAGCCCATAGAGCAGTTTGTCACCTCATAGCGATCAGCTTCCACATGGAGGGCACACAGGTAAGCAAGGGGCACTACCTCCCTCCATGGCTGTGAAGAATACAGAAAAAAAAAAAAAGGATAATAAAAGCAAAACTGTAGTACAGGGACCAGCAAGTGGCTTGGTGGTTGTGGCACTGACCTCCTGCATGGGCGACCGCGGTTCAAGTCCCAGACCTGACGGCTTACTTTCTCACTTTCCTCTCTCTCTTTCTCTGTCTCTCTCTGGCAAGTTCATGTACCCTATAGGAAAATTAAAATAATGATAACAAATAAAGTTAAATAATTCTTAAAACAAACAACCGCTCTGCGGTGCATCATAACAAGCACAGCAGGTGAGGACGCAGAGAAGTCTGGGGTAGCCTGCAGAGCCACCTTTGTCCAGGGAACAGGGAAGGCTCATAACAACACCCAAACTGCGCTCTCGAGGTAAAGACGAGCTGCCTTTAAACTTCGCTTACTATTTGATTTGATTGTTAGCACTTCGTCTTCGCAGGTGTGGGCACACGCTTCTGTTTTGTTTTTAGTGTGGCATCCAGATGCAGGGTGGGCCAGCTAAGTGGCATGGTGCTTGGGGCAGGTGGATCCCATGTGGCCAACAGCATGAGGAGAGTCCCAGACCTGGTGGCTTGGGCGACATGCTGGGTGTGTGCACATGCATGTCCGGAAAGCTGAGAGGAAAATGGAGGAGAGGGGGCTGTGGCGTGGGTATCTCCCCTGAGGGGATGCTTTCTCACCTTACCTCTCTCTCTGTCTCTCTCCAGCAAGTGCATACACTATAGAAAATTTTAAATAAATAAATAAATAAATAAATGCAGGCTTATAGGAAATGGCAGATGGCTAGGACCAGCAGTTGGCATAATGGCTATGTCACTGGACTCCCATGTAGTCGACCAGTTCAAGTCCTGGACCTGGTGGCTTAAACTCATGCTGGGCGCGTGTGCGTGCGTGCCCAAGATCCCGAGAGGAGAATGGAGGAGAAGGGATTGCAGCGTGGCCATGCCCCCTGGGGGGTGATTTCTCGCTTTCTGTCTCATTGTCTCTCTCTGTCTTTCTGGTGAGCACATGCGCCCTACAGCAAAAATCTCTCAAAAAAAAAAAAAAAAAAATGGGGCCAGCAGGAGGCATGGTGCTTAAGGGCACTGGACTCCCACATGGTCGACCGTGGTTCAAGTCCCAGACCTGGCGGCTTGTTTTCTTACTTTCCCTCTCTCTCTCTCTCTTTCCCTCTCTGGTCAAACTAAAATGAAATAAATGAATAAATAAAGTTAAATAAAATAATTCTTTAAATATATATATATACACACACACATATGATTGAGTGCTGGCCCTGAGCTAGATCCCACATGGCAGACTACAGTTCAAATCCCAGCCTTGGAGGCTTGAAAAATATACCAAGTGCGTGTGTGTGCACCTAAGATTCCAATGGGGTACGGAAATGGAGAAGGGTTGTGATGTGACCACACCCCATTGGATACTGCTTTCTCTCTCTCGCTCTCTATCTTTGGGAAGTGTTCACACACACACAGACACACACATATGATCAATACATTTGGGGAAAGATTGGTCTAAAACAGCTTACCAACTTCAGCGTTGTTGACGTTTTGGCCCTGATGGTCCCTCGTGGGGAACTGTCATGTTCATAGACAGCCCTGGCCTTGACCCACTTGCATCCCGTTGTAGCCCCGGCCCCAGCCTCCCCAGTCACAACAACAAAAAGTGTCTCCAGATGTTTCTAAGTGTCCTGCAGCGGGGCAAAACTGGCCCCAGCTGAGAATCATTGGTTTAGAATGACATTGATCTAATCAAAGCTACCTTTCGATACAGGAATCCCATTTCTGGGGTTATAAACAAAGATTTTGAAATGACTATGTCACAGGGATCTCTGCCCTTCCATGTTCATTGCAGCATTAGTCACGATCACCAAGACACGGAACCAACCTAAGTGTTCATCTGTGGGTAAATGGAGGGGCTAGCAGGTGGTACAGTGGCTAAGTACTGGACTCCTACATAACTGACTGAAGTTCAAATTCCAGACCTGGTGGCTTGAAAATCATTCCAGGTACATGTGCAAGTGTGCCCAAAATCCCAAGAGGAGAATGGAGGAGAAGGGACTGTGATGTGGCCATCCCCTGGGGGGTGATTTCTCACTTTCCTTCTCTCTGACTCTCTCTGGCAAGTACATGCATCCTATAAAAAAAAATAACTAAATCAAAACAAAATAAAACAACAAATGGGTAAATGGATAAGGAAGATGTGCTTTATGTACATATATATACATGCATATATATGTGTGTGTATATATATATACACGTATACACACACACATACATATAAAATGTACAATGAAATACTATTCAACTTTTTTAAAAGAATAAAGTCCAGGCGTTTTTTAAATTTAGTGTTGCTATAGGAAGCATGCATTTGCCAGAGAGAGACAGAGAAAGAGAGGGGAAGTGAGAAGTCATCCTATGCTGTAATACCTTTTCCTCTTCCATTCTCCTCTCCAGATTGTGGGCACACATACACATGTACCCAGTGTGTTTCTCAAGCTGCAAGGTCTGGGACTTAAACCACACAGTTGGTCATGTGGGATCCAGTTGCCTTAACCTCTATACCACGTGCTTGTCCCATTCCCCAGGTTTTATTTGGAAAATATCACACCCTCAGAAAAATTGCAAAAAGAGTACAGCAATTTTCTGTAACCCTCCCCTTAGATTCCTATTGTATTTATTTATTTATTTTAATTAAGAATTCTTTGTTTAGGAGCCAGCAGGTGGAGTAGTGGTGAAGATGCTGAACTCCCACATGGCTGACCACATTTTGAGTCCTGGACCTGGCAACTTGGAATTTACTCTGGTGAGTGTGCGTGCATGCTCAAAATTCTAAGAGGAACATGGAGGAGAAGGGATGGTGGTGTGGTCATCTCCCTTGGAGAATGTTTCCTCACTTTTTCTCTGTGTCTCCAGCGAGTGGACATGCCCTATAACAAAAATCTCTCTAAACAAACATCTAATGTTATTTATTATTATTTTAAAATTTGACCAGAGAAAGTGAGAAAGCAAGTCACCAGGTCTGGGATTTGAATCCCCGTGGACCATGTGGGAGTCTAGTGCCTTAACCACCATACCACCTGCTGGCCCCTACTCCACCTATTCGCTTATACATTGGCTTTAGTTCCCTCTTTCCCTCCCTTACCCTTCCTCTTTTTCTCTCTCCTGCTCTCTTTCTCTTCCCCTCTCTACACACACTATTTTCCTAAACTATTCGAGAGTTTGCTGTAGACATCATAACACTGCCCCCGAAATACTTCAATGTGTACTTCCATTTTTTTTTTTTTTTGAGAGGTTTTTGCTATAGGGCGCATGCACTCGCCAGACAGAGAGAGACAGAGAGACAGAAAGTGAGAAGTCACCACCCAGGGGGGATGGCCACACTACAATCCCTTCTCTTCCATTCTCCTCTCGAGGTCTTGGGCACGCACACACACGTGCCCGGCATGAGTTTAAGCCACCGGGTCCAGGACTCGAACCGCGGTCAACTACATGGGAGTCCAGCAACATAGCCATTAGGCTAACTGCTGGTCCCTTCAGTGTGTATTTCCTAAGGGCAAGGTCATTCTCTGCCTCTCTTATTCTCAACATTATCACACTCAGGAAATGTAAAATAGTACCATTTAGCAAACGGTCCACATCCAGTCGTTCCTGATTGTCCCATTAATGTTCTTCATAGCTGTTTTCTCTTCTGTATGTCAGCCTATGTGAATGTGTGTGTGTGTGTGTGTGTGTGTGTGTAGTACTCCAGGGTCCAATCAGAGATTGTTCATTGCATTTACTTGTCATGACTCTAGTTTCTTCTGAATTAAAGTCTCTCTTCTTTCTTTGCTTTTTAAAAGTTTATTCATTTCTCTCATGAGTGAGAAAGACAGAGACAGCACCTCCAACAGAATTTTGTTGTTGTTGTTAGAGGGTGTGTGTACTTGCCAGAGAGAGACAGAGGAAAAGGTAGAGGAGAAAGCACCTGCCATGGGGCATGGTCATGCTGCAATGCCTTCTCCCAACTCTCCCTCCTTTTGGGCTTTTGGGCATGCACGCACCTCTGCCTGTTTCTAAAGTGTCGGTGTCCTGGACTCAAACCACAGGGTCTCTGCCATGTGGGATCCAGCTGCCTTAACCACCAGGCCACTAATTGGCCCTCCAGTAGGGTCTAGATGTCATGATTCACCCCCACCCTTCAGCTAACCCTGGGCCATGGGCTTGCATGTGCCGTTGTACTCGGAGATTCCCAGACACAAACCCAGAAGCTTCCTACGTGGACCAGACTGTCAGGGCACTGCGTGTTACCACTGTCATCTGCAGCCCCCAGTCTGTTTTCTTTCCAGCAAAATAACAAATATTTCGCTCACTCCCTCTTCTCCTTCCCTCCGTAGCCACCTGCTTTGGGAGAAGAGACTCCACAGCCCACGTTTCCTCACCTTCCCTCAGCGGCTCACCACACTATGGCATCCATCTCCTGCCATGAGCCACTCGCTGGGTTTTCCTCTTGCCTCTCTGGCCACTTCCTGGGCTTCTTCAAAGGCTCTTCTTCCTGTAAATCTCCTGGCTCTGCGGGATTTTCCCCTTGACCTGCCGCTCTCTGCACTGCCTACCCTTTCCCGTGGAGATGGCGGCCTTCCCCAGGAGGGCTTCGGTTCCCACCCAAGTGCTGGGTATATTCCTATCCGCAGCCTTGGCCTTTGTCTTCAGCTTCAGCCCAAATGTCCAGTGGCCTCCTCAAGGCCTGGCTCCACACGGAAGTCTTGCAGGTACCTTAACTCTACGTCTAAAGAAGAACAGATTGTCCACCCTCTACCTGCTCCTTCTATTGAGCTCCCTGTCTCAAAAAATGGCGCTCCCGGGGGCCAGCAGGTGGTGTAGTGGTTTCAGTGCTGGACTCCCACATGGCCAACTGCAGTTCAAGTCCTGGCCTTGGCGACTTGAAAATCACACCGAGCATGTGTGCGTGTGCCCCCAAAATTCCAGGAGAATGGAAGATAAGGAATTACAGTGTGATCATCCCTCCTGGGGGTGATTTCTCTTTCCCTCTCACTGTCTCTCTCTGTTTCTCTCTGGTGAGTACACACGCCCTATGACAAAAACCTTAAAGAAACAAAAAAAAGATCCCTCCCATTCGTAATGTTTCCTGAGACAGATACCTGGAAGTCATCTTTGACACATCCCTTCGACACCGCCATGGCGTGTTTAATTAATCGCCAAGTCCCACTGATCCTGTCTCCTTAATATCTCTGGAATCCACTGACTTCTTTTTCCTCACGACCTCCCCCAGTTAGGCTGTAATCATCTCTCCCAGGAAGATTTCAACCACTTCATAATCCTTTTCTCAAGCTTCTCGCTGTGTTCCATTCTAATCTGTTCTCCACCCTGGACTCCAAATGATTTTTTAAAAAATACCAATCTGGGGCCAAAAGGTGGCATGGTGTTTAAAGATGCTGGACTCCCACATGGCTGATCATGGTTCAAATCCCAGGCCTGGTGGCTTGCTTTCTCACTTTCCCTCTCTCTCTCTCTCTCTCTCTCTCTCTCTCTCTCACTCTGTCCCTCTCTGGTCAAATTTAAATAAGTAAATAAGGTTAAATAAAATAATTATTTAAAAAAATACAAATCTAACCATGCTGTAGCCCTGCTAAAAATTTTTTCAGTAGTTTTCCCACACGCTCAGGATAAAACCTAAATGTCTTCATATGATTTTTTTTTTTTTTAGAGAGAGAGAGATTTTTTGCTATTGGGTGCATGTATTTGCCAAAAAGACAGAGAGAGACGAAGAGACAGAAAGTGAGAATTCACCCCTAGGAGGGATTGCCATGCCAAAATCCGTTCTCCTCCATTCTCCTCTCGAGATCTTGGGCATGCACGCACATGCACTTGGTGTGAATTTCAAGCCTCCAGATCCGGAATTCAAACTGGTGCTGGTCATGAGGGAGTCCAGTGACATCTACACCATCTGCTGGTCCCAGTCTTCACATAAGTTTTTTTCTTTTTAGGAGAAAATTTTGCTATAGGGTGTGTGTGCTCTCCAGAGAGACAGAAAGAGACAAAAAGTGAGAAATCTCCATCCTGAGGGGGATGGCCATGCCACAATCCCTTCTCCTCCATTCTCCTCTTGAGATCTTGGGCATATATGCACATGTGGCCGGCGTAAGTTTCAAGCCTCTGGGTCCAAGACTTGAACTACTGTTGATCATGTGGGACACCAGTGACATAACTGCTATGCCATCCACTGGTTCCAGTCTCCATATGAGTTTTAAGCTGGAGTGTAAGTCAAATGTTTTGTTTTTTTGTTTGTTTTTTTTAGATTTTTGTCATAGGCCACATGTGCTTGCCAGAGACAGACAGACAAGGGAGAGAAAGTGAGAAATCACCCCCCAGGGCGATGATCATACCACAATCCCTTCTCATCCACCCTCTCAGTACTTTGGGCACACATGCACACGTGCCTGGCATGATTTTCAAACCACCAGGTTCAAGAAACGAACCATTTTTGGCCATGTGGGAGCCTAGCCCCTTAACCACCATGCCACTTGCTGGTCCCCCAAAATCAAGATATGGTTCGGCTGGGAAGGGCCAGGCACTGACCCTGGTGTCAGCTGACTCACCTGACCAGCGCGTCTGGCTGAGTAGTGGCGCACCTGTGGAACCCTGTGCCATTGTCCTCCGCAGCCCCATGGAGGGCTGCTCCTCTCTGACGCCACACTGACCTTGTTGCGGTTTCCAGAATGCATCGGCAGATCTTTGCCTGGAATATTCTTTCCTGTGGCTCCACAGTCATTCCACTGCATCCCCTCCCCAGAGAGCTGCTCTGAGGGGACTGACTGCTCTATCCAGACCAGGATGACCTTGGCTGGTGGTGGTAGGAGCGACTGCTGAGAATAGCTCACCCAGGTCACAGTTCACTGCTGGTGACTCCTTCCACGTAGGCACAAGGACATAGAGCCCCACAGGGCCAGCAAACTCTCAGAGGTAAAGAAATGACTTGATCTTTTTTTAAAAGAGATTTTTGCTATAGGGTGCATGCACTTGCCAGAGAGACAGAGAGACAGAAAGCGAGAAATCATCGCCCTCTCCAGGGGGGATGGCCACCCCGCAATCCTTTCTCTTTCTTCCATTGTCCTCTTGGGATTTTGGGCACACACGTACATGTACCTGGTGTCAGTTTCAAGCCACTGGGTCCAAGACTCGAATGGTGGTTGACCATGTGGGAGTCCAGCAATGTAGCCATTATGCCATCTGCTGGCTCCTTGATCTTTTTTTTAAAGAATGATTTATTTAATTTTATTTATTTATTTATTTATTTATTTATTTATTTATTTATTTTAAAATTTGCTATAGGGCATGCACATTCATGAGAGACAGAGGAAAAGTGAGACAGCAAGCTGCTAGGTCTGGGACTTGAACTACAGCCAACCATGTGGGAGTCTAGCACCTCAACCACCACACCACCTGTTGGCCCCTGACTCAATCTTTTATGAGGACAGGAAGTGAGAAAAAGAGGGAAAGTTCTTTCTCTAGGCCCAGCTAAAGCCAAATGAAATACAATTAACATTTTCCACCACCTTTGGATCTTCTGGGTGGGGGGACCAGAAAATGGCGTGACAGTTATGTAGCTGGACTTCCATGGAGTTGACCACGGTTTGAGTCCCAGATCCCATGGCTTAAAACTCATGCTGGGCACATGTGTGTGCATGCCCAAGATCCCAAGAGAATGGAGGAGAAGGATTGCGGCATGGCCATCCCCCCTGGGGGGCTGATTTCTTGCTTTCTGTCTCTTTGTCTTTCTCTCTGTCTCTCCAGTGAGTGTACACTCTATAGCAAAAATCTCTCTGAGGAAAAAGAAAAAGATTAAGCCTGTAATTAAATGGTTGTTGGATGTGTTTTGGTTAATTGCTAACTTACAGTCAACCTTGAGTTTCAATTGACTGTCCTTGGTAAATAGAAGATTTGGGGGTGAGGGAAAAGAGACAGATAGTTCTAGAGTTTGGAAGGCCAGTTGGGCATGGAGGGGTACCCTGGATAGTCAGCAGTCAGTAAGAAGACACTGGGCATTTAAGTTTCAAGGCAGTGGTTTCAAACCTGGCCACAGAACCAGAACCAATTGGGGGTCTTTTAAAACTACCATTGCTGGGGCTGGCTAGCACATGGTATGATGGTTAAGACTCCGGACTCCCACATGGTGAACTTGTGGTTCAAGTTCCAGGCCTGGTGGCTTGAAAATCATACTGGGTACATGTGTGTGTGTCTCCAAGATTCCAGGAGGAAAGTGGAGGCAAAGGAACTGTGGCATGCCATCCCCTCTGGGAGGTGATTTCCCACTCTCTCTCTGTTTCTGTGGAGAGTGCACTCACCCTATGGCAAAAACCTAAACAAAACAAAAAACGCTACCATTTCCGAGAGTCCATCACATACCTATTAAACCAGAGTACCTGGGTGTTAAAGCTTGGCTATATGCGTAACCCATTATTTATGCAAATTTGCAAGTGCGCATGTGTGCTTCAGGAAGAGAGATGAGAACCTGAAAAAGCATCCCTTTTGGGGAATGGCCAAGTCACAACCCACCGTCTCTCCCTTTTGTGGCATTTCAAGCACACACACGTGCCTGATGTGTTTCTTGATCTGCCATGTCTGGGACTCGAATCGTGCATTCAGCCATGTGGAATGTAGTCCCTTTGACCTCCATGCCACCGGCTGGCCCAGTCATCCAATAACTTTATAAAGCTCCTCAAATTACTTTTATGTGTAATCGGGGTTGAAAATCCAACTGGGTATAGAAAAGTGGGATGACAAAAAAGCAGGTCCAGCCAGATGGCATTGTGGTTAAAGTGGTTGGATTCCACATGACTGACTGTATGGTTTGAGTCCCGAACCTTTCAGTTTGAAAAATTGTGTGGGCGAGTGTGCATGGGTACCCAAAATCCCAAGAGGAGAATGGAGGAGAAGGGATTGTGGCATTCCCCATCCCACCTGGGGAATGATTTCTCATTCTCTCTCTTCGTTTCTCTTTCTCTGGCACACTTCCTACAGCAAAAACGAAAAAGAAAAAAGAAATTTAAACCAAATATTTAAAGATGAGCAAGAAGGAGGGGAAAGAGAAGCCTTTCAGAACTGCAATATTACTAACATAAACTAAGGTCAGGGGCAGGAGTATGCTATGCCGATGTGGGTAGGAAAATGGGCCAATTTGAGCAGATAGGTACTTTAAAACAACTGTGTGTGTGTGTGTTGGGGGTGGGTCCAGACAGTAGCACAGCAGTGAAACAACAGCCTGCAAGGTAGACCCACATGGGAAGGTTACCGGTCCGTGTCTGGAGACATCCCTGAGTATGCCAGCCAAGTATGTGCCCATGATCTGGGCTGGCTGAAGCTGGAGGTGGATGGTGATGTCAAGACACACCTGTTGGGGGTGCTGTATATCTGTCTCTGTCTCGTTTACTCATGGAATAAATAAATAAACTTAAATAAAAAAGAATGAGGGACCCAGCATATGGTGTAATGGTTATGTTGCTGGACTCCCACGTAGTCGACCGTGGTTTGAGTCCTGGACCTGAAAGCTTAAAACTCACGTTGGGCACATGTGTGTGTATGCTCAAGATCCCAAGAGGAGAAGGGAGAAAGGTTTGCAGTGTGGCCACCGCCCCCCCAGGGAGGGGGGGTGATTTATCACTTTCTATCTCTGTCTCTCTGGTGAGCATACATGCCCTATAGCAAAAATCTCTCTCTCAAAAAAAAAAAGAAAAAAAAAAAAAGAATGGGAACTAAGCTGGAATAGGGCTGAATCAGATTATTAAAATCTTGAAACCCAGACAAAGAAACCGAAACAAAGCTAAAAGAGATTTAAAAAGCCAGGAAAGGGAAGAAATGTGATGAAAATTAAGTCTAAAAGAGGTTATTGGAAGAGGTGGAAGAAGAGAGTTTGAAGTCTGAGAACCAGTTTGGAAGTAAATATAGTTAACTGAGCAAAAAAAAAAAAAAAGTTAAGTGAGACTGTGGAATAAACTAGTCTGGAATTGGAGGGGGAGCTGGGGAGACACTTGGTAGATTATAGGCTAAGTGCAGGCGGTAGTGGACACGGTGAGTGAGAATAATCCGAGGTCTTACACAGGAGGGGAGGGGAGGAAACCAAGTCTCATAATAGCTTTGACTTCTCATGGTGCAAGTCCATCTTCTAGAAAAGTAGAGCTCTAAAGTTTCTGATAATTCTCTGGGCTCATGCTATACACACTCTGCAGTTGCCAGAGACCTCTGTTTTTCAGATAGTATAAGAGAGAGCCAGGAAGGTTTGGTCTACTGCCCAAAGTCAACCAATAAATGGTGAAAGGATAATGTAGAGACTCAGACATCTTAATTCCTGGTTTAATGAACCGTCCTAAACTGTCTGGATATGAGTTTCTCGGTTTCTCAGTTTGCCTGACCACAGATAGTCAATTTTCAAGCAAAGAGGATTTAGGCTTTCTGTGGTATGCACCATCTAGATGGTTGGGTTTCTTTTTTTTTTTTCTTTTTTCTTTCTTTCTTTCTTTCTTTCTTTCTTTCTTCTCTCTCTCTCTCTCTTTTTTTTTTTTTTTAAGATTTTTGCTATAGGCCCTTGAGCTCACCAGAGAGACAGAGAGATAGAAAGTGAGAAATCATCTCTCACAGGGGATGGCCATACCACAATCCCTTCTTCTCTATCCTCCTCTCAGGATTTCGGGCACACACACACATGCACCTAGCGTAAGTTTCAAGGAACTGATCTGGGACTCAAACTGTGGTCAGTCATGTGGGAGTTAGTGCCTTAACCACTATGCCACCTGCCTGTCCCACTGGCTGGGCTTGTAAATGAAACTCCCTGTGTTCGTTTTCACTAACCCTTATCTGACATGACTGTGCAAATAGAGTACTATCACTGGCTGCCAGCCTTATCAGGCAATATATGTTTATCCTATTCCGTGGATAATAAAGTTAAACACATGACTTCTTTTTTTTTTTTTTTTTTTTGGAGAGGTTTTTTTTTTTCTTTCTTTTTTTTTTTTTTTTTTTTTTTTTGCTATAGGGCGTGTGCGCTCGCCACAAAGACAGAGAGAGACAGAGAGATAGAAAGCGAGAAATCACCCTCCAGGGGGGATAGTCATGCCACAGTCCCTTCTCCTCCATTCTCCTCTCGGGATCTTGGGCACGCACACACACGCGCCCAGCGTGAGTTTAAGCCACCAGGTCCGGGACTCGAACCACAGTCGACTACATGGGAGTCCAGCAACATAGTCACTATGCCAACTGCTGGTCCCAACATGTGACTTCTTAACAGTATAGAATCTTAGACTTTAAAAGGTCTTAACTTCCTACCCAAACTGAAATCCCTAGACGATAGTCTAGACAGACGGTCTTCGTGCTTCCTGCTTTCAGGAATGGGGCTGTTCATTCCTTTGTTAGACAGCTTTAGTTACTAAAAAGTTCTTCCTTACTTTAATCTGAGTCTTATGTCACTGCAGTGTGGTCCAGTGAGAACAGCACAGGTCTTAAAATCAAGCAAGCTTGGGCTGCAATCTGTCTATATAATTTGCAGTGACTTAAGGAAGTTATCTTTTATCAGCCTCGTTCTCTTTATTTTTCAATTAAGAATACTAGTATCTTTTGGGACCAGCAGTTAGCGTAATGGCTATGTCACTGGACTCTCACGTAGTCGACCTGGACCCGGTGGCTTAAACTCACGCCGGGCGCATGTGCGTGCGTGCCCAAGATCCTGAAAGGAGAATGGAGGAGAAGGGATTGCGGCGTAGCCATCCCCCCAGGGGGTGATTTCTCGCTTTCTGTCTCTCTGTCTCTCTCTGTCTGTTTGGCGAGCGCATGCACCCTATAGCAAAAAACAAACAAAAAAAATAAAAAAAAAAGAATACTAGTATCTTTTTACAGAGTTACCATAAATACTAGGGATTATGAATGGAAAATAATTAGTCTAGTGCCTGGCATAAAGAACTAATAAAGTTGGGACCAGCAGTTAGTGTAATGGCTATGTTGCTGGACTCCCACGTGGTCGACCGTGGTTCGAGTCCCGGACCTGGTGGCTTAAAGCTCACGCTGGGCGCGTGTGCGTGGGATCCCGAGAGGAGAATGGAGGAGAAGGGATTGCAACGTGGCCATCCACCCTAGGGGGTGATTTCTCGCTTTCTATCTCTTTGTTTCTCTTTGTCTGCCTAGTGAGCGCATGCGCCCTATAGCAAAAACCTCTCCAAAAAAAGAAAACAAACAAAAAACTAATAAAGTGACAGCTGTCACTAATAAATATCAGCATTACTAGTACTATTGTACCCTATTTGGTACCTAATTGTTCCTAGTTTGCCCTATGGAGATACACATGTATGGCTCCAAGCTGCCTTTTTTTTTTTTTTTTTTTTTTTTTTTTTTTTTTTTTAAGGGAGATTTTTGCTATAGGGCGTGAGCACTCGCCAGAGAGACAGAAAGACAGAAATTGAGTAATCACCACCCAGAGGGGATGGGCATGATTCAATTCCTTCTCCTCCATTCTTCTCTCGGGATTTTGGGCACACATGCCCACACGCCCAGAGTGAGTTTCAAGCCACCGGGTCCAGGCCTTGAACTGCAGTAGACTACATGGGAGTTCAGCGACATAATCATTATGCCATCTGCTGGTTTCCAGTCTTTTAAATACTTGAAATTTGTTGTCATGTTATTCTTGAGAGTTCTTTTTTTCCCAAATAAGCATCCACCAATGTTTTCTCTCTCGCTCTCCCTGCAGTGGCTGTGCTCCTGTGAGTGACGTCCACAGAACAGGGTGCCCGTAACCGAGCGAAGTTCTTCAGGCGTGTCTGGATAAGAGTGAGGCTAGAAACCTCTTTGCCTCAGACACTACCTCCCGTTAAGCTGCCTAGGAATCCTGTGATTTTCTTTACAGCCATATCACATTGCTGTCTTAGTCCTATGAAAACTTTCAGGTAGTTTTTGTGCAAATGAGTTTTAAGTCTTCTGCATTGACTAGGACAAAGTATCAACACATTAGAAGTGTAAGCTCTAGGGGCCAGCAGTTAGCGTAGTGGCTACGTCGCTGGACTACCATGTAGTCGACTGTGGTTCGAGTCCTGGACCTGGTGGCTTAAACTCACATGTGTGCGTGCCTGCCCAAGATCCTGAGAGGAGAACAGAGGAGAAGGGACTGCAGTGTGGCCATCCTCCCTGGGGGGTGATTTCTCGCTTTCTGTCTCTCTTTCTGTCTCTCTCTTTCTGGCGAGTGCACGCGCCCTATAGCAAAGGAAAAAAAAAGAAGTGTAAGCTCCAGAGGAAAGGTCCTGGGTTTGTCATGTTCACTAATGAATCTCCATTTTTCTGCATTTATTTATATGCTCAGTGTTTTTGTTGAATGGAGGAATGAATAAAATAGTTTGCAGTGGGGGCCAGCAAGTGGCATGGTGGTTGAGGGCGCTGGACTCCCACATGGGTGACTCAGTTCAAGTTCTGGACCAGGTGGCTTGCTTTTTTGCTTTCCCTTTCTCTCTCTCTAGTCAAATTTAAAAAAATTAATAATAACAGTAATAGTAATAACAAATGGAATTAAATAAATAAATATTTTTAAAAATAGCTTACAGTGGAGATTTTCCCTGTAAGTAAAAAGACTGTTTTGTAATTCACAAGCCTATCACAGTCTCACCTCTAGTCAAACCTTAGTATTTTTTCCTTCTAAGGTGAACTCAGTTTCCAAAATAAACTCATATTATCCCTTTCAAGGTCATAGGAAAGAACTGGCCTCACTTGCTGGAGGGCTGGTACATTTCACCAAGGATGTGCTTTGGCAGGTACTTGTCTCTTAGTGCAGTTTACGTCCCAGAGTTAGCAATAGGCTATGCTTTGCGAGCTCTAAAACAGGGAGAATGTCCTCAGCTGAGTTCTACCGGGCTGAGTTACTGTGGGGGAGAACAATCTCATGGGAGAAGTGTGAGGCGACTGCTTAAGAGGACCTTGAGATTGTGCATCTGTCAGCGAGCTGCAGTCAAGTGCCTTTTGGCCCAGAGTCTCTGGGTTTCAATTTTCCTGTAGTTCCAAATATATGAAATCTGGGGGCGTCCAGCTCTCTAAAACCACAGTCAGGGAGACCTTGGAATCCCGAGACCTTTCCGGTTTTCCCTAGTGTTAGGGCTACAGGTGAGGTACTGGTCGCCATCTTAATATCAGATGCCTGATAAGACGCCGCTGGCGTCGTTCGGTTACCACGGAGACACCCAAGCCCCGCCCATTTCTCATCCGTAGAGGCCGTAAACTACAATTCCCACCAGCGGATTCCCGCTACTTGACCGCCAGCTGTCCAGATTTGGCTTGTCGGCCCCCGCGACCCTGCCGCAGTGGACCGCGGGAGTTGCGGTTCGCGGCGGGACCTCACTTTTGGCTGAGGGCGGCTCCAGGACTACAAGTCCTGTGAGCCAGCGGGCTCGCGCACGCGCACCGGCAGCCGCTCCTCCTTGGCCGCTCTGCCAGTGCCTGAGAGGTAAGAGAGGGCGGGGGAAGGAAGAGGAGGCGGGATCCGGGCGCTGCGTTGGCTGCGGCCTGGCACCAAAGGGGCGGCCCCGGCGGAGAGCAGACCCAGTGGCCCCGGCGATTATGGACCCGGCCGAGGCCGTGTTGCAGGAGAAAGCGCTCAAGTTTATGGTGAGAAGGCTGTGCTAGCCGGGGAACGGCAGAGGCGGTGGCGTTGGCGGCGTCGCTGAGCTCGGGCCTGGGCCGCCCGCCCACCGTGGGAGGGGGCAGCGGGACCCTGGGCTCAGGCCCGCGGCGGGAGCGGCTGGAGGGACGGGACCGGAGCTCTGGGAAGGAGGCTGGGGGTTGCGGAGCCGATCTAGGGGTGGGGGCAGCAGCTCCGCCATCTTGTGGATGAGAGGCCAAGTGACAGCGGGAGCTTAATCGAGGAGGGGGCTCCGGGCGGCGCGCGGGGCCCTGGAGGAAAAGGGGCGTGGGGACAGTTACTGAAGAGCGGACGGAGCGGGGTGCAGAGACTCGGTGAGGCCGCTGGCGGGGCCTTCCCGGTGTCAGGGTTACGGGTAAGGCCAGGCAGAGGCGGTGCGTTCGGGAGTGGGGAAGGGGAGTGCGGCACGGTGAGAAGACGGATCATGGGGGTAGGGAGAAACCGGCAGGCCGGGTGCAAATAGGTTTAAGAGCAGAGGGGAGAAGGGCAGGGTTGGCGGGGGCGGGGGCTTGTAGTTTGTTAGAATAAGGGAGAATGATAGCTTTTGCCTTGAGGGTGGAATCAAGCTTGGTCAAACTAATGTTGACAAACTCTGGCTAGGAAGAGGCCTTACTTAGGATGGTAAGGACTGAGGACGGGGACCCAGGGCGCTGGTGCCAGTCTCTGGAAGACGAGGGATGTTGACCGTGAGCCAGAATTACAAACGTCAGGAAAAGGCATACATACTCCAGTTTGAAAGGAGAGGCTAAATAATGTAGTAAGGACAAGGTGGTGGAAAGTAAGACTGATTGGTCAGGGAAATAGGAATCCAAGACATTGCGTCAAAATTAATTTCTAGAAGGGTAAACCAAGGCAAAACTTAGAGTTAAATTATGAAGGTAGTACAGTGGGGGGGGGGGGGTCAGGCGACCTATCACTTTCTCTGAAAGGGAAGGCTCTGGAGATGAGGGTTGCAAAGAGCCCTAGTTAAGGATGAGGTCAATGGAGAAATACAGTAGATAAAGAGGGTGATGTAGGTTGTGGGAGACGAGGTGAGTCCGGATTGTGATTACCTATCAGTTTTAGGTTGAAGCACGTGTTGAGTATGGATTGTATTTTATGGATGTGTTTAAGCCCATTGGAGTCTATTTTTGAAATTTTGTATCACTCTTTTCTTTTGCTGTGCTTCTGTTTGGCCAACTTGTATAATCTGATACTTGATGCTTTTAATCTGATGCTTCTTGTATATCCTAGGTGTAAAACCAGACTTCGCGGTTACAGCTAAAGAATAATGGAATGCATAGACTTTTAGCTTAACAGGTGGCTTTAGGAACATGGATATTATTTGCAGTCAAGTCTTGCTGTGAAGTAATTGTGACCTGGCCTGCCAAATCTCACTTCTTTTTTTTTAAGTATTTTGTGTCTTTGCTTAAAATACCATAATGGATCTAAATAAATGTGGATACTAAACTAACCAAATTGGATTTAGGCTTTTCAACTGCCCCATTTACAAGACTACTTTTTCAGAGACTGGTCAAATTTACTATAACTTTATTTATTTTGTATTAATATTTTCAAAAAAACACCTAAAGTTCAAGTGTATCATTAAAATTCCATTGAGCCTGAAGAGGGTTCTTGAGTTTCTGCCCAATATTGCAATGCTAAAATAGTAAGAAGAGACCTTGACTTTTTTTGGACTTCAGAAAAAAGTGAAAGTTGCTTTATTTCTATAGTCCGCTTCTAGATTTAACTTAGAAAAGTAGCAGCTGTTGATTTTTGTTTTCCTACTTAGAGGGTTGACTCTGAATCCTAATCCTGACACTGTGTCAGATTTATGGAATAATGTGATTTACAGATCATAAAGGACATTATGAGATCGTCCTTTTTACTCTCTGCTAGCCCTCAGCCTAGGAATATTCTCAACTGCTTGATCTCTGCTGTTTATCATACCAGTGAGTTATGTTTTGATAGTGGCCTGATTGAGTTAAAGTGAACCTGGACATGGCCTTGGAGTAGTTTGTAGCTTTGGGGGCACCACACATTATTCAATGTTGAGTCAGTTTCCATAGGGAGAAGTCAGTATTTTTCTTTCATTTTAGTTACTTTCATTTTTGACCTTGCCTGCTTTTTTGGCTGCTGTTTGAGGAAAGGCCAACTGGAAGAGGGTCGCCAGGAATGATACCTTCATAAGAAGAGTGAGAAGGGAGAGTTCTGTGATTTGATTTTCTCTCTCTGCTCGGTAACAGACTTACTATGAATCTGAGTCAGTCACAACTCCCCTTTGGTCCCATTTACCCTGCTCTAACATGTCCGCTTATTCCGTCAATTTTGAGATAGGAAGATGTTTTTTTTAAGCTTGCATCAGTTAATGCTCAGTGTACATTGAAGGCTATCCTTTTTATCAAATTAAAACTTTTCTTTAGTATTTAGCCAGTCTTAACACCTGACTAAATCTTCCCTCAGGTGTGAATTGCTAATGACAAGTTTTGTAGAGTTGCTCTGATTTCCACAGTTTAAGAAAATGTAAAATTTCAGGTCTGGCAGGTGGTGTGGTGATTAAGGGCGCTGGACTTCCACATGGCTGACTGAGGTTCGAGTCTCGGATCTGGCCGCCTGCTTTCACACTCTCCCACTCACACCTCTCTGTCCCGCTCTGGTCAAATTAAAGTAAATAAATAAAGTTAAGTAAAATAATTCTTTTTTTTTTTTTTTTTTTTTTTTTTTTTTTTTTTTTAGAGAGTTTTTGGTATAGGGCATGTGTGCTCGCCAGAAAGAGAGACAGAGAGACAGAAAGTGAGCAATCACCCTCCAGGGTGGATGGCCATGCTGCAATCCCTTCTCCTCCATTCTCCTCTCGGGATCTTGGGCACGCACACACACGTGAGTTTAAGCCACTGAGTCTGGGACTCGAACTGCGGTTGACCACATGGTAGTCCAGCGACATAGCCATTATGCTATTATTTTATTATTATTTTTAAAAATTTGCTATATATAGGGCATGTGTACTCAGAGAAGGTGAGAAAGCAAACCACTTGGTCTGAGACTTGAACTGTGGTCAGCCATGTGGGAGTCCAGCCTCCTAACCACTACACCATCTGCTGGTCCCTAATGGTTTATTTGTTAGAGAGAGAGACAGGCATACTCAACTGGTTCTTCATCCTACATTTTACCCCCAGTCTTAGCCAGCTTCGATCATGATGTGTACATGTGTGTCCCAGCATGTACAGAGAGACCTGCATGTGCAAACCAGGGACCTTCCTGTGTGTGTCCTGCATCCCAGAACATTGTGTTACAGCTGTGTTGCTGGGCTTACCCTGAAGTTTATTTTTAAAAATGGACAGGATAAATATATTCTTGTCCACCCAATCCCAGAATCCCAAGGGAAACACTTGAAACTTGTATGAAATAATTTTAGGACATATGAGAAGACTTTAAAAGGTTTGTGGAAAAATGAAATTAAAGCATGAATTTGTTTGGGGGCAGAAATTTTGACGTCCATACATAGATTTTTTTCACAATATGTATTTTCCATGAACTTTTTAGAAAATTTTTTTTTTTTCTTCTTTTTGGAGAGGTTTTTGCTATGGGGCACATGCACTCGCCAGAAAGATGGAGAGACAGAAAGTGAGAAATCACCCCCCGGGGGGAATGGCCATACTGCAATCCATTCTCCTCTCAGGATCTTGGGCATGCACACACCTGCGCCCTGCATGAGTTTAAGCCACTGGGTCTGAGGCTCCAACTGTGGTCGACGACATGGGAGTCCAGCAACATAGCCATTAGGCCAACTGCTGGTCCCAGAAAGATTATTTTTTATAGAGAGTGCGTGTGGTTGGGGGAGAGAGAGCAGCACAGGGCCTTGTCATGGCGAAATCTCCTTTCCCCAAGCCTTCTAGCTTGTCAGAGTCCCGTGCACATACTCAGTGTGATTTCAGCTGGCTCCTGACCTGAACCTGCTGTAAGCCAAGTGGCTTCTGACACCGCAGTTCAGTTTGCTACCAACTGCACCACCAGGCTGAGCCATACTGGAACTATCTTTTTTGAAAGAATTATTATTATTATTATTTTAAATTCTTTCTTTCTTTTATTTATGTCTTAATTTGACCAGAGAGGTAGAGAGAGAGAGAAGGAAAGCAAGCTGCCAGGTCTGGAACTTGAACTGTGGTTGGCCATGTGGGAGTCTGGCACTCTTAACTACCATGCCACCTGCCAGCCTTATTTAATTTTATTTATCATCATCATTATTTTTAAATCTGCTACAGGATATTTGCACTCACTAGAGAGAAGGAGAAAGAAAGTGAGAAAGCAAGTCGCCAGGTCAGAGATTTGAACCACGGTTGACCAGGTGGGTATCCAGCACTTTAACCATCACCTCACCTGCTGACCCCATATTTGATTTTCTTGAAGACTTTGCCTATGAAAACTTTTCATAGGGGCCAGCCATTGACACAGTGGTAAAGGCAGCTGCATCTTACATGGCTTACTATGTGGTTTGAGTCCCAGGCCTGCAGCTTGAAAAACATGCTGGGCACGTGTTCCTGTGTGCCCAAAATTCCTAAAGGAGGGGGAAATGTTGAAGAAGGGGTTGTGATGTGACTGTCTTCCATGGGGGTTGTTTTCTCACTTTCATTCTGTCTCTCTCCAGCAAGAGCACACACTCTGGCAAAATAAATTTAAAAAAATTTATATAGCTGACAGATAAGTGAAATGGTATAAAAAGTAAATATGGCTGTGTAACAAACCACCCCAAAACTTAGTAGCTTAAACCAGTTTATTATGTCCCTCAAATCTGATGGTTTTTCTGCTTTTCTTGGTGTTGGCTGGAGTGCCAGCATGGCTGGAATGTTCAGAATGGCCACACTGGCTGAGCATTCAGCTAGGCTAAAGGTCCTCAGTTTTTCTTTATAGAGGCCTCTCTCTACCTAGCTGCTTGGATTTCCTTAAAGCATGGTGGCCGGATACTAAGTAGGATCATTCCAGGAGACAGGAAGTAGCAACTGCCAATCCTCTTAAGTCCTAGATGTGTAAGTCTGAGAATGTCACTGTTGGTCAGAGCCAGTCAAGGCCAACCCAAAGTCAGAGGGAGGGGAATTAACCTCCATCTAATGAGGTGAAGAATGGCATGCAGAAACAGGTTGGGGGGATTTGCTGCAAGTCATCCTTTGAGATTGGCTACCATAGATGCTATCCTAGTTGGATATTCAGAGCCAAAATTTAAAATGTGATCAGCTAAGCCTGTGAGTAACAACCTAGGAATGCTTGGGAGTCATTTGGATTTTGAGATAACTTCCCAAGGAATGAATATGCTTTCTTGCCTGACTAATCTTCATGATGTCACTGTAGACTGCTCAGGTGAATTAATATGATTCAGTAACGTTATCTGAGAAACATCTAAGACCAAATTATACTGTTAAACCAATTTTTAGGTTTTTCATTGTAACAGATTTATCTTTAAATTCATGAGATTGATAACTAATTAGCTGGTTGGATGGACACTCGAAACTAGTTGTTAGTTTTAAGCTGTCAAAGCTTCTGTGTATCATCTCTTCCCTGTTATTTTTTTCTAGTTTTGCTTAGGGCATGTGCATCTGCCGTAGAGAGAGGGAAAAGTGAGAAAGTATCCTTCAGGAGGGGTGGACATTATGTAAGATCTTGATCATATATAGATAAAATAATTTTATGATAAATGACATTAAAATAGAAAGTAAAAGAACAGGGCCTCCCAGTGGTATGGTGTTAAGACTACTGGATCCCAGATGGCCAACTGTGTGGTTCAAGTCCCAGACCTAGCAGCTTGAAATACACGCCGGACAGGTGTGCATGCATGCCCAGAATCCTGAGAGGAGGATGACAGAGAAGGGATTGTAATTTAACCCTCCCTCTTTGGGGGTGCTTTTTCAGGTATTCTTTCTCTTTCTCTGGCAGGCATCCCCAAAGCAAACTTTAAAAAAAACAAAAAGACTGATAATGAAAACAGAAAAAAAAAATCTTGGTGATATTAAAATATTTTTAAATGCCATCTACTGTCTAGCAATATTTTAATGCAATATAGAAGTACTTTCTAAATGTGTACAGTGAGAATCCATTGAGGATGAAATACAAAATATTTACCAAAGTTTAACAACTTAGTCAATAAAAAGATAACTATAATAAATCAATCCCTGGGACCAGCAGATAGTGTAATGACTATGTCGCTGGACTCCCATGAAGTCCACTGCGGTTCGAGTCCAGACCCAGTGGCTTAAACTCACACCGGGCGCATGTGCGTGCATGCCCAATATCCCGAGAGGAGAATGGAGGAGAAGGGATTGCAGCATGGCCATTCCCCTGGGGAGTGATTTCTCGCTTTCTCTCTCTCTCTCTCTCTCTCTCTCTCTCTCTTTCTCTCTCTCTCTCGGTCTTTCTGGCAAGTGCACGCGCCCTATAGCAAAAATCTCCCCCCCCCCCCCCCCAAAAAAAAAAAAACAATCCCGGTGTCCCAAAAACTGGCAACAGAGGGACCAGCAGATGGGTAATGGTTACATTGCTCGACTCCCATGTAGTTGACTGTGGTTCGAGTCCCAGAACCAGCACCTTAAAACTCACGTCAGTGCATGTGTGTGTGCCCAAAATCTTGAGAGGCGAATGGAAGAGAAGGTATTATGGCTTGGCCATCCCCCCCGGGTGGTGAGTGATTTCTCATTTTCTATCTCTTTTTCTCTGTCTCTAGCGAGTGCATGCACCCTGTAGCAAAAATCTTTAAGAGAGAAAACAAACAAACAAACAAACAAAAAACTGGGAACGGAGGAGTAAAAATCTTCATGGAAAGGATCCCCTGGATCTTAGGAGTGTTCTACAATACTCATCTTGTACCTGGGGGACCTCTGGATAATCAGAACAGACCAAGGCATAGACCCTTTGCTTTCCCAAACCTATTTGAGTCAGAGGTAGAACATTTTACAGAAGACTCAGACATAACAAAAGTGGGAAAGATACTGAAATTAATGTTGAACTAAGAATATGATTGTTCTCTAGGGCACTGCTACCCTAGTTCCTGGAGTGCCTGCGTGTGTGGCGGGGGCCAGGGATGGGCGGTTAGGGAGCAAGAGTCCTTGAGCTGGGAGAAGTCCTGCCTCAGATGAACATTTCAGATCGGAACTTCCTCCTGAAATCTCCCTGCTTCCTATGACTTGCTCTCCTTTCAGGGGTTCCGTGCCTTCCTGCTCCCAGGTCGTGACCTGGTGCTGCGTCGGTGACAGGATAACACTGTAGAAGGGGAAGAGGCTTTTTGTAAATATAGTCAGCCATGAGTAGCTAAGAGCCATGCTTTATTTAGTGGTTCCTATGTGCTGTTTTAAGTTCTTTACATATATTATTTCATTTAATTCAGTAATCCTATGAGATAGATTCAGAATTATTATTACCACTTTTCATAGGAGGAAACTAATTCCAGAAAGGTTATGTAACTTACTCAGAATCATTTTGCTAGTAAGGAGCCTGAGATCAAACCCAGACTGTCTGACTTGAGGGCCTCACAGTATACTGTATCTTTTCTTTTCTTTTCTTTTCTTTTCTTTTCTTTTCTTTTCTTTTCTTTTCTTTTCTTTTCTTTCTTTTCTTTTCTCTTCTCTTCTCTTCTCTTCTCTTCTCTTCTCTTCTCTTCTCTTCTTTCTTTCTTTCTTTCTTTCTTTCTTTCTTTCTTTCTTTTTCTTTTAAGCCACCATGTCTGGGACTCAAACCATTCATTCAGCCATGTGTGTTCCTGTGGCTTTAATCACCACACTACCTGGCTGTCCCATAGTATACTTTATATTTGAAGAACAGGAATATAATGGGATATGATGGCATATTTCCTTGCTAGTCAGGTGGTGACCAGAGTGGAAGAGTTACTGTCCAGATTTACTTTTAGACTTGTTCATTTGAATTACTGGTGAAATGCAGAAAGACTTTAAAACTGTCACAGTTTCATTGCATCAGTCAATGATCGCTGTTTAGTAAAGAGACAAAATATAAATGGCATACAGCAGTAGCTACGCTAATGAATTTGTGGGCTTGCTGAAGTATCGGTTGATCTAGACTGGGCGTAGTTGGGTGACTTGACGCTTGGGTTACTAGGACTGCTCTGCATGTTATTCTGGGATTCACACTGGAGAGGCAGAGACTTCCCAGGCAAAGCTCTTCTCAGAGCCACAGCAAAGACAGAGCAAACTCTGCCTTTCAGTCACATCTAATATTCTCTTGACCAACACAAGTCATGTGGTCAAGGCCAGAATCAAGTGGGGAAGGGAGTATTTGCATAATATAAACAATCTACAGTAATCTAAAATACTCTGGCAACTGTTGTGCTTTCTGTTCTCTATTGTTGGCACCATCCTGACTAGTTTTCATTTTGGTTACTGGATGATACCTGCTGGTTGAATACTCCCAGGATCTTTTTTTTTTTTTTTTTTTTAAGTTTTTGCCATAAGGTGCATGTGGACATTGTAGGGAGACAGAGGCAGTCAGTGTGTGAGAAAGTGAGAAATCACCCCCTGGGGGGGATGGCCACTCCACAATCCCTTCTCTCTTCTCCCCCTGCAATTTTAGGAATATATGCACATATGCTTGGCATGATTTTTAAAAAATAATTATTTATTTAATTTTATTTATTCATTCATTTATTTTAATTTGATCAGAGAGAGAAACAGAGAGAGAGAGGGCAAGTGAGAAAGCAAGCCACCAGGTCCGATACTTGAACCACAGTCTGCCATGTGGGAGTGTCCAGCGCCTTAACCACCATGCCACCTGCTGGTCCCTGGTTTTCATGATTTTTAAGCCAGCAGGTCTGGTATTCGAGCCTCGGTGGGCCATGTGTGGGTGTCCAGTGCCTTAACCACCACATCACTTGCTGGTCGGCACTATCATGTTTAACATGAGATCTCTGCGTCATGTTATATAGAAACACCATAGAATAATTAGAATCTTAACTTTATTACCTGGTGAAACGCTGAAAGCTTGGCAATGTCATAATGCTAGTTGTCTATCTCTGGGAATGTTGAGGTTGGTTTTATTCAGTGGCATTTGTAACAGATTTGAACGTAATGGAATTTGTATCAAGGTCATACATAATGCCGTAACAACTCCTTTGGTAGCAGGTTTAGAGCTTTTCAATCCCTTCTTTAAGCTTAAATTTAAGGTTGCAGAGGTCCAGAGCTGATATTTTTAGATGTTGGAGAGAACTTCCAGGCTTTCGTGGAAAAGCGACAGACATCCCGTAATTCCATTCTTGCTTTTTTTTTTCTAATTGCCGGAGGGTGTGTGCACTTTCCAGAGAGAACAAGAGTGAACACCCCTCGCCCCATGGGGAATGGTCATGCATTAATCCCTCTTTCTCCACTGGGTTGAGATTTGGGGCACACATAAACATGTACCCAGCATGTTTTTGAAGCCATCAGGCCCCGAATTCCAACCACAGTTAGCCATGTGGGTTCCAGCTTGGTGAGCAAAAATCTGTGCTCACAGAAGGTGAGCTAAACTGATAATATGGTTATCTGTGAATTGTTTTAAGGGATATATTTTTAAACATTTAATGGCATTCTTACAAACACAAAAAAGTGTGACTGAGGTGATTTACCTTTTTTTCTTTTAAGTCTTTAATGTTTTAATTTCATTAATATGAATGTGTTTCATATTAATCAGAGAGGCTAAAATGTAGTGTGTCTATTGAGTGTATATGTTTATAAAATGGAAGCAAGAAAAGTTGACCAGTCCTTGGTCACGGACTACAATGTTGTAGGTTTTCTGTCTGGTGGGCTAAGAGTGGCTGCTTGAACAGACACTTTGAGCTTCAGTTTTCTTAACTAGAAAGTGGGCTATTCGGGGTTGGCAGGTGGCATGGTAGTTAGAGGAGCTGGATTCCCACATGGCTGACTGTGGTTTGAGTCCTGGACCTGGTGGCTTGCTTTTTTGCTTTCCCTTTCTTTCTCTCACTGTGTCTCTGTCTGGTCAAACTGAAAAATAATAACAACAAATGGAGTTAAATAAAAATAAATAAATAAATAAATAAATAAATAATTCTTTTTTTTTTTTTTTTTTTTTTTTTTGAGAGGTTTTTGCTATAGGGCGTATGCACTCACCAGAAAGAGAGAGACAGAGAGACAGAAAGTGAGAAATCACTCCCCGAGGGGGGATAGCCACGCCGCAGTCTGTTCTACTCTATTCTTCTCTCAGGATCTTGGGCACGCATGCACACGTGCCTGGCGTGAGTTTAAGCCACCAGGTCTGAGTCTTTAACTGCGGTTGACTAATGGGAGTTCAGCGACACAGGCATTAAGCCAACTGCTGGTCCCAAAATAAATAATATTTCAAAAAAAATTAAGAAAAAGAAAATGCTATTGTTAGTCTTACCTACTTAAAAGAGTATCTTTTTTCTTTTGAGTGCATTTTAAATGATAAATTGTAATATATAAGTAAGGTGTTAATTGCTAACTTACACAATAAAAGCCCTGTATGTATACAAGATTTTCACAGGAAATTTAGGACTGTATGATCTTAAATTGTGCAGTAGCATTACATTTTCCTGTTAAATAGTGCTTGGCGATAAAGTTTAGGGAAAAAAAGAGTGGATTGACACACTGAAAGTGAGGCCGTGATAGGTGGCATGTAATGTGATTTGATTAAAAAAACCATGCGCATGAACTGAGTATAGAGTGTTGTGTTAGGTTGGGGGCGGAGATTATGAGGGTAGGAGTAGGTGAAGATACAAAGCTGAATAGAACTGTCCTAGAACTTCACAGTCTAAAGGGGTGGGCTTTTCTAAATATCTCCTTTTTCTTTTTGAGAGAGATTTTTGCTATATGGTACTTGCACTTACCAAAGAGACAGAGAGAGACAGAGAGACAGAAAGTGAGATATTAGCCCCTGGGGGTATGGCCATGCCACAATCCCTTCTCCCGGGATTTTGGGCATGCATGCCACACATGCCTGCGTGAGTTTTCCCGGGCCCAGGACTTGAACTGTGGTTGACTACGTGGGAGTTCAGTTACATAACCATTATGACATCTGTTGGTTCCTAAAATTATCTCTTTTTTTGGAGAGGTTTTTGCTATAGGGCGCATATGCTCGCCAGACAGATGGAGAGAGACAGAGAGACAGAAAGCGAGAAATCACTCCCCGGGGGGATGGCCATGCCGCAATCCCTTCTCCTCCATTTTCTTCTCGGGATCTTGGGCACACACGCACACACGCCCGGTGTGAGTTTAAGCCGCTGGGTCCGGGACGCGAACTGCGGTCGACTACGTGGGAGTCCAGCGACATAGCCATTATGCTAACTGCTGGTCCCAAAACACTTATTTATTTATTTGTTTCTTTTTTTTTTTTAATTTGACCAGAGAAGGAGGGATGGAGGGAGAGAGAGAAAGTGAGAAAGGAAGCTGCCAGGTCCAGTATTTGAACTGCAGTTCACCATGTGGGAGCTCAGTGCCCTTAACCACCACGCCATTTGCCAGCCCCCTTATAAGTATCTCTTAATGTACATATTAGTAAGTACAAAATCAGAGACTGAGTGTTGTGGAAATTAAGGGAGGGGAAGTGAGTGTGGTTTTCTTTCTTTTAAGTTTTTTTTGAGAGAGGTTTTTGCTATAAGTCGTGTGCGCTCTCCAGAAACACAGAGAGAGACAGAAAGCGAGAAATCAGAAAAATCACCCCCCAGGGGGGATGGCCACGCCACAATCCGCTCTCCTCTATTCTCCTCTTGGGATGTTAAGCACACATGCACAGGCGCCCGGCGTGAGTTTAAGCCACTGGGTCCACGACTCGAACTGCGGTCAACTACATGGGAGTTCAGCGACATAGCCATTATGCTAACTGCTGGTCCCAAGTTTTTTTTTTTTTTTTTTTTTTTTTAGAGATTTTTGCTATAGGGTGCATGTCCTCACTGAAGAGACAGAGAGAAACAGAAAGTGAAAAATCATCCTCCAGGGGGTGGCCATGCTGCAGTCCCGTCTCTATTCTCCTCTCGGGATTTTTGGCATGTATGCCACGCGCCCGGCATGAATTTTAAACTGGTGGATCTGGGACTTGAACCACAGTGGATTACATGGGAGTCCAGTGACATAACCATTATGCCAGCTGCTGTCCCCTGGTTTTTTTTTTTAGATTTTTTCCCATGGGTCATGTGTCCTTTCCAGACACAGAGAGGGAAAGTGAGAAATCACCTCCTCGGGGAATGGCCATGCCACAATCTCTTCTCCTCCATTCCCTTCTTGGGACTTTGGGCAGGTGTACACATGCACCTGGAGTGATTTTCAAGCTGCTGGGTCCAGGGCTTGGAACTATGGTCTGCGATGTGGGAGTCCAGTGACTTACCTACCACACCACCTGCTTGCACCTGGGTAAATTAGTTGTACCTGGAGAAATATTTAGAAGCTTTGCAGAAGAAAGCTTTGTGTTGGATCTGGAAGAATAATAGATTTTGACAGACTTTGATCGAGGAGAGTTGTTCTTAGAAGAGGGAGTACCTTGAGTAGAGGCAGGAGATCAGGAAATGGGCGAGTGTGGGCTGAGTTACTGGTGAGTGGATTGTTGTGGCTTGAGCCCAGGTTGCCTAACTGGCAAGAAGGAAGAGGTAAATGAGGAGGTAGGAGTTTGGACTGATCTCTATTTGATGTGTACCCATGTGCTTATGTGAACTTTTTATTGAAGTAAGGTATATACAGGAAAGTGTATAAATTGTAAGTATACAGCTCATTGAATTTTTGCCCAGTGAATACATCTGTGTAGCCATTATCCAGATCATAAATAGAACATTACCAGCACTCTGGAAGTTTCCTTCATGCCCCCTTTTAGTTTTCAACTCTTTACTTCCATGGGAAACCAGCGTCTTAACTTCTAGTACCCATAGGTTAGTCATCCCTTTATATTAGGTTGTCGGAAAGTCATGACCTTTTTTCCTGCTTTTCTATGCAAAAATGCGTCATGACTTTCCCAGTGACCCAATAGGTATCTAACTTCATCTAAATGGAATCAGTCAGTATGTATTCTGTAGTGTCTGCGTCTTTTGGTCTGCATCGTTTGTAAAAAGATTGATTCATATTATTGAGTGCAGTTTAATATGTTAATTATTAACTGCTGTATAATACTCCACGGTGTGATATACTTAGGTTAGTTACTTAGTCATTCTATTTTGGATGGAGGTTTGGATTATTTCCAGTTTTTGTTATTTAAGTTGTACCGCTATGAATAATTCTGTATATGTCTTTTCTTGAACATATGTACATGTTACTGTTGGGTTTATACCTGGGAGTGGAACCACTAGGCCAATGGGCGTGAAAATGTCTAGCTTTACTGTTTGTTAAACATTTGCATACCCTGTGACCATTTTACACGTCCTTTAGCAGTGTATGGGAGTTCCGGTTGTGTACTCCGTTGCAGCACTCCATTGATAGTCTTTTTCACTGTAGCCGTTCTAGTGGTGAATAGTACTCTCTTGCTGTTTTAATTTGTATTTCCTTTATATGGCTGTGGTAACAAGCCTTTTTAGGTTTATTGACTGTTTTAGACATCCTTTTTTGTCACATGTCCGTTCAGGTCTTGGCCTGTCTTTTCTTTTTTAAAAATACTTACTTATTTACTTAATTTCATTTGTTGTTATTATTTTTTAATTTGACCAGAGAGATACAGAGAGAAAGCGAAAGTAAAAAAGCAAGCTGCCGAGTCTGGGCCTTGAACTGCAGCTGGCCGTGTGAGAATCCAGTGCCTTAACCACCACATCACCTGCCAGCTCTGGCCATCTTTTTCTATTGAATTGTCTGCCTTTTTCTGATTGATTTGTTCCTTATATTCTGAAAATACAAATCCTTCATTAGCAGATATATGGTGTTTTTGTAGGAGCAGAATGTCTTATTTGTTTACAGACTTTTTGCATTTTTAAGGGATTAATACAAAATTTCAGGTTATTTTTTAAGACAGATTTTTGCTATAGGGTGCGTGCACTCACCAAAGAGACAGAGAGACAGAAAGCAAAAAATCCTCTGGGAGGATGCCCATGCCGAATCCCTTCGCCTCCATTTTCTTCTTAGAAGTTTGGGCATGCACGTGCATGTACCTGGTGTGAGTTTTAAGCTGCTTGGTTTGGGATTCTAACCTCAGTCGACTGTGTGGGACATGACATAATCATTACACCATCTGCTGGTTCCCCCAACGTGTTTTGGAAGCTGCTGGTTCTGTGATATACATTTGTAATATCTTGGGAATCGGACCGAAATCTAAACACAAATCAAATTTACCGTGCCCAAGATCCCGAGAGGAGAATGGAGGAGAAGAGATTGCTGCATGGCCACCCCTCTTGGGGGGTGATTTCTCACTTTCTGTCTCTCTGTCTCTCTCTGTCTCTCTGGTGAGTGCACGCACCCTATAGCAAAAACCTCTCCAAAAAAAAAAAGAAAAAAGAAAAAGGAAGCTGCTGGTTCTGGGATATATATATATGTGATATCTTGGGAACGGGACTGAAATCTAAACACAAATTTATTTGTTTCATGTATACCTTATATACATTTCTTTAAGATACTTTTATAAAAAGGATTATTTTACTTTATTTATTTATTTATTTATTTATATTTATTAATTTGACCAGAGAGAGAGAGAGAGAGAGAGAGAGAGAGAGGAAGTAAGAAAGTAAGCCACCAAGTCCGAGACTTGAACCGTGGTCGACCATGTACAAGTCCAGTACCGCTAATTGCCACAGCACCTGCAGGCCCCACCTTAAGATACTTTTTTTTTTTTTTTTTGGAGAGGATTTTTTGCTATAGGGCGCGTGCGCTCTCCAGACAGACAGAGACATAGAGACAGAAAGTGAGAAATCACCCCCCAGGGGGGATGGTCACGCCGCAATCCCTTCTCCTCCATTCTCCTCTCTGGATCTTGGGGACCGACGCAGACGCGCTTGGCGTGAGTTTTAAGCCACCGGGTCCGGGACGCGAGCCGCGGTCGACTACGTGGGAGTCCAGTGACATAGCCATTACGCTAACTGCTGGTCCCAGATACTTAATGTTTTTGAATGCTGTTTTAAAAATTTAATTTTATTGGGCTGACTCAGTGGCACAGCCATAATGTGCTGCTCTGAGCAACTGGCTCCTGCGTGGTTTGACACGTAAAAAACAGGGGAGGGTAAAATATCGTTGGTGTCAGTCATGTTTAAGGTACTGTTAATTAGTTAAAGGGAGGATTGTCATAGCAGTTAGGTGGGTCTGGGGAAGCTAGTAATTTGGAGGGTAAAGATATTGGTATAGTCCCTAACTAGTAAGAGGACTCTATATTTAAAATATATTCACTTAGATAAAGATGGACAGCAACGTGATTTTTTTTTTTTTTTTTTTTTTTTTTTTTTGCTATAGGGCGCATGTGCTCGCCAGAAAGACAGAGACAGAGAGACAGAAAGCGAGAAATCACCCCCAGAAGGGATGGCCATGCCGTAATCCCTTCTCCTCCATTCTCCTCTCAGGATCTTGGGCACGCACATACACCTGCCCGGCATGAGTTTAAGCCACCGGGTCCGGGACTCAAACTGCGGTCGACTACATGGGAGTCCAGCGACATAGCCATTACGCTAACTGCTGGTCCCAGCAACATGATTTAATACCATTTGCAAGGTAGAAATCTGGCTAGATGGGTCAATGGGAGTTTATTGTATACAAATTTTGTAATTTTTTGTGTATTTAATAGTATTCATAATAAGAGATTTAAAAGGAATGATTTATCTACATAGAGAATTGGTCAAACCAAAGTTCTCTGAAGAACTACTCAAATTTTTATGTAGGAGAGAGATCAAGATTTAACCTAAACATTACATTGGTTTTTGGGTAATTTCATAACTGCTGTCTATTGGGGATACTGTCTTATCGAGCTCAGTTGGATAAGGAGGCTTTACATGCTAACAGGGATAGGCCAGGTGCTTCGCGGTGTCTAAGACCTTAGAGGAAAGTAAGCCAGACAGATGGAACATGGCATCTGTTGGTCCCCCGATCAGGTTTGTGGATTCAGGAAAACTTAGCAAGGACAGGATTTACATTTAGGGGGAGCGTAGTGACAGGAAGTCTGGGTAGGTTGATATTCTGGGGAGAGCCATAGGCCGCCAGCGTCAGTAAGGGGTGGGAATAGGGGTCAGGACTGGGTGTCAAGATTGGACTCAGAAGTGGAACCCAAGCAAGAAACTAACTACTCATTCATTCGTTCATTCAACCTGTATTCATTAGTGTCTACTTTATTATTCATAGAACATGTAAAAATATACATATTTTTAGCTCTGTTCTCCTCGAAACTTTGTAGGCTCCAGAAATCTGCATGTTTCACAAGCATCTCATGTTTCTGATGCTAGTATTTCTCAGACCATACTTCAACTAAACGTCTGATCTACTGTGTGCTGGCTAGTGTGCCAACAGGGAAAGTGGGGGACGTGGTGTGGCTAGAACCAGAGTAAAAGGCGAGGCCTTGTACGTGAGAAACAGCAGGAAGGAGCTGGAGTAACTGGACTGGAGTGAAGACAGAATGATCAGATGAACCTGGACTGGCTGAGGCCTGGACTTTCTTTGAATTCCAACTAATTGGTAATAAGCTGGTTTCTGAAAATAATTTATTTCTGGGAACTAAGTATTTGCAACTGGAAAAATGGGTGAACTAAGAACTATGAGGTTAGGAGAGTAAGTAAGATATGATACTTACAAGAGGCAGGTATATCCAGGGAAAGAACAATAGCAACATCAAAAAAAGTAACCTCTCGGGACCAGCAGTTAACGTAATGGCTACGTTGCTGGACTCCCACGTAGTTGACCATGGTTCGCATCCTGGACCTGGTGGCTTAAAACTGACGCTGGGCGCGTGTGCTTGCGTGCCCAAGATCCCGAGAGGAGAACGGAGGAGAGGGAATTGCGGCGTGGCCATCCCCCCGGGGGGTGATTTCTCGCTTTCTATCTCTGTGTGTCTGGCGAGCGCACGCGCCCTATGGCAAAAACCTCTCCAAAAAAAAAAAAAAATAAGTAACCTCTCTAGGTACACTAAGATCACACTACAGTACACTGGTAGTTCCTGCAGTACTGTGAATGGGCTGTGAATTATATATATTTTTTTTCTTTTTTTTTTTTTGGAGAGGTTTTTGCTATAGGGTGCGTGCGCTTGCCAGACAGAGACAGAGAGACAGAAAGCGAGAAATCACCCCCCCAGGGGGGATGGCCATGCTACAATTCCTTCTCCTCCATTCTCCTCTCGGGATCTTGGGCACGCACACACACACACCCGGCGTGAGTTTAAGCCACTGGGTCCAGGACTCGAACCGCAGTCGACTACATGGGAGTCCAGCGACATAGCCATTACACTAACTGCTGGTCCCTGAATTATATTTTAAGGGTGCTGCCTATGATCTCTTAGAATATAATCACCATCAGCCACAACTCTATTTTTTTTTTTTTTTGGAGAGGTTTTTGCTATAGGGCGCGTGCGTTCGCCAGACAGAGAGAGACATAGAGACAGAAAGCGAGAAATCACCTCCCAGGGGGGATGGTCACGCCGCAATCCCTTCTCCTCCATTCTTCTCTCGGGATCTTGGGCACGCACGCACACGCGCCCGGCGTGAGTTTTAAGCCACCAGGTCCGGGACGCGAACCGCAGTCGACTACGTGAGAGTCCAGCGACATAGCCATTATGCTGCTGGTTCCCAGCCACAACTCTGTTTTGCCATAGGCCCTGTATGCTTGCTGCAGAGAGACAGGGTGGAAAAGTAAGAAACCACCCCCACAGTGGGTATGGCCATGCCCAGATCTCAGAATTTGGGCAAGTGTGCACCTGTACCCAGTATGATTTTCTTTCTTTTCTTTTTTCTTTTCTTAAAGATTTTTGCGATAGGGCACATGTGCTCAGAGGAGTGACAGAGAAAGAAAGTGAGAAATCACCCCTTGGCGGGGGATGGCCACGCTGCAATCTCTGTTCTCATCCTGGGATTTTGGGCACACACGTACGTACAGTGATCCAATATGTACAATATATACATGCATACATACACACACACACGTGTGTGTGTGTGTGTATATATATATATATATATATATATATATATATATCGTGTATGCACACACCCCCAGCGTGAGTTTAAGCCACCAGGTCTGGGACTCCAACCACAGTCGACTACATGAGAGTTCAGCGACATCGCCATTATGCTAACTGCTGGTCCCTGATCCATTTTTTTTTTTTTAAGAGAGAGATTTTTACTATAGGGCACATGGCATTTGCCTCAGAGACAGAGACAGATAGAAAACTAGAAATTAGCCCCGAGGGAGGATGGCCACACCGCAATCCCTTCTCCACCATTCTCATCTCGGGATTTTGGGCACATTCACACATGTCTGGCATGAGTTTTAAGCCACCAGGTCCAGGACTTGACCTGCGGTCGGCTACATGGAAGTCCAGTGATGTAACTGCTATGATATCTGCTGGTCCTATATGTCCAGTATATGTTTAATCTTGTAAGAAACTGCTTGACTATTTTCCACAGTGGCTGTGCCAGTTTGTATTTCCACAAATAGTGCATGAGAGGTCTAGCTGATCTGTATCCCTGTTAACACTTAGTATTGTCAGTATCTTTTGTTTTAGCTATCTAGATGTTAGGTAGTATCTATTTTGTTTTGTTTTGTTTACATTTCACATCTTTGCAGCATTCACAAGGAATCTTCCCAGCATGAGTATACTGTATATTAGTCCAGTCAAAGATTTTACCATACACATTATATCTAACACATATTTTTATACTTTTGTGTCAGTTAAATATTTTTCTTGTTTTTTTTTTCCCCCTGATTCACTCCCTGCTATCCCCCACTGCCCACCCTTCTCCCATATTGTCTCTAGTATCCACAGTTGTTCTCCATGTCTTTATACCTTCAAATCTTTTAAGTTTTTGTCATAGAATGCAAACATTCGTTATATTTTAACTAGGGATATACAGTGCTTCTCTTTCATAATCTTGCTTTACCCAGCTATAAATTCCATATTTGTCCACTTTCTATTAGATGCCATGGTCTCTCTCTTTCCCTCACTCCTCCAGGTGAGTGCACACACTCTATAGCAAAAACCTCTTCCATAAAAAAAAAAGAGAAAATGTTTTTTGCCTTAGGGTGCATGCGGTGGGGTGGGGAAGTGGGGCAGAGACAGACAGATAGTGAGAGGGAAAGTGAGAAATCACCTCTGAGGGGCATGGCCACACCACAATCCCTTGTCCTTTATTCTCCTCCCAAGATCTTGAGCATGTATTCACATGTGCCTCATGAGTTTCAAGCCACAGGATCTGGGACTCGAACCACTGAGGGAGTCCAGTGATGTCACCACTACTCCATCTGCTGGCTCCCATTCTTTTTTTTTTTTTAATCTTCTCCATTCTGGCTTGGGTTAGGTGGTATTTAATTATGGTTTTGATTTGCATTTTCCTTATCATAAGGGATGCTGAGCATTTTTTCCATTTGCTTTTTGACTGTTGGTATGTCTTCCTTAGAGAGTTCTGTTCAGATCACTTGCCCATCTTTTAATTGGACTGATTATTTTTTTTGCAGGTAAGCTGCTTGAATTCCCTGTATGTTCTGGTTAACAGTCCCTTATCTGAGGCATAGTTTGTAAATACATTCTCCTGTTCGATGAGTGTCTCTTCAATCTAATTGTACTTGGTTATAGGGAAAGACATGATGTATTTTTCTATGCAAAAATGCATCATGACTTTTCCCATGACCCAATAGTTTCTTTTGCTGTACAGTTACCTATTTTTTTTAAGTCTATTCATTTATGTATTTCATGAGAAATGGGGCATGGTGTATGTGGCAGGTGTGGAGGGAGGGAGGAAGACAAGCACCTTCAACAGTGTCTCATGCTACATCTCTCCTCCCAGCCTCCCACCAGCTAGGGTCACATGCACACATACCTGGTATGTGTATGTATGTATGCATCAACTCAGGAGCTGAACGCTCACCTTTCATACAGCTTCCAGCATTGCACAGTGTTAGGACATTGCTGTGCCACTGTGCTTGGGCCATGCAGTGGCATCTTATTGTGGTTTTAATTTTTTATTTTGAAATTTTGGTATAGGCATGTGCACTTGCTGGAGAGACAGAAAAGAGAGAGAGAGAGAGAGAGAGAGAGAGGGAGAGAGAGAGAGAGAAAGCACCCTCCAGGGGAGATGCCTGTGCTGCAATTTCTTCTCCATTCTCCTCTTGAGATTTTAGGTATGCATGCACATTTGTTTCTGGTGTGTTTTTTTCAAGATACCAAGTCCAATACTTGAATAACACAATTGGCCGTGTGTGGGATCCAGTCACTTTAACCACCGTGTCATCGGCTGGCCCTAGTTTTAATTTTTATTTCCCTAGTTTATGCCTCAGTTCTTGATGCCTTTATCCATTGAGGATCAAATGCAAAAGTTAATCCATGGTCATCAGAAGAAAGTAATTGATATGCTTTAAATTTAATATTCTAGGAAAGACTTCTCATGAATATTTGTGCTGTTTTTGAACATTCGTGGTTTCAGTGAAGTGTGAGGTACTCTGAAACCTATCTGTAAAGTTTCAAGTTAGCCCTGGAACAGTGACAGAGTTCAGAACATTTATGTTCTGGTGGCCTGTGGTCTTACATAGAACACTTGTGGCTTTTTTCTTCACGATTGAGTGTGTGTGAGTGTGTGTTGAGGGGTGAGTGGGAGGGAGAACGAAACACCCTTGACAGGGTCTTGTCACATCGCAGTCCCCTCTCCCTAGCCCCCCAGCTCCTCAGGATCTTGGATGCCAGCGTGTTTGCTCAGCTTGTCTTGTGACTTTTAATAAACTGATGAGATAGGCAAATGAAAAAAAATATCTGGTCATTCTGCCCTTTTTATTTTTCCCCTTAGTGCGGGAAAAATAAGTGAGATTCACTGTCATCCTGATTATGACCACAGTGAACATTTATTGATCTCTTGTTTCTGGTAGCTTACATCAGTGGTATGATGTTGAATAACTTTTTAAAAAGTTTATTTCTTTGAGCATGTGAGCATACGTGTGCAAAAGAGAGAGAGACAGTACCCCCCACAGGGTCTCGCTGCAGTGATCCACCTCTAGCCTTCACCAGCCCTGTGTCATGGGCAAGCCGTGTCTAATGTACTGAGGACGATCTTTAGATTTGAACTGGAAAACTTGCCATGTGAGATCGCCTCAAAGAACTTCTTGGGTCAGAGGTGGTGTGGAGGTTAAGGCACTGGATCCCCCGTGGCTGATTGCCAGGTTTGAGTCCCAGATTCCAGTGACTTCAGAAACACGCTGGGCACATGTGTGTGCCCGAGATCTCAAGAGGAGAATGGAAAACAAGGGATTGTGGCATGCCTATGCCTTCTGGGGGGGTGCTTTCTCACTTTCTCCTTTTTCTTTCTATCTCTCTCTGGCAAGTGCATGTACCCTGTGACAGAAAACAAAACAAAGAAAGCAAAACAAACAGAACACCGCCTTTTACTGCTGCACCACTGTCTGGCACCCACTGGATAACTTATTCAGGGACATAATTTAGATAGAGGCAAGGAGGCTTTCTCTTCAGTAATACATTTATTTGGCCCCTTCTGTCTCTTTTCCCTTCTTTGTAAATCATCCCAAGCAGCATTCTGTATTATAAGAAGCCAACTAAATGATAGCTAATTAAATGTTTAGTGTTTATTTCAGTTGGTTATTAGCTTGAGGTTAAACTTGTTTAATGAGTGACTATGGAAGAATTATGTTTTTTACAATTTGAATGCATCCTTGCTGATCATTGGTATGTTACTCCCATTTTATGAAGCTGAAACATAATTTTCTTCTTTTTAATGATTGTAGAGTTTTACAGTTTATTGAATTTTGTTTTGATGGTTAAGTCATGTCAGTACTTTCTTTGCTACCAAGTTCTCAGTCAGGGAAAATCTCCCATTATATTTTCTATGAGAAAGTATAGTCCATGTAGAGGCAATTTCCAGTCATATGTGAAGGAGTAATTCAGGGTTAGTGCTCAATTTAGAATAGGTGACTTAAGGGGCCAGCCAGTGGTGTGTGGGTGGGGTGGCTGGATCTTACATGCCCACTGTGCTGTTCCAAGTCCTGGACTTGGTGGCTTGAAAATTATGCCAAGTTTCTGGACGCACGCACAGCCGCCCACCCACCCAAAATCCTGAGAGGAGAATGGAGGAGAGTGGATTGTGGTGTGGCCATACTCCCTGGGTGGATGCTTTCTCATGTTCCCTCTCTCTGTCTCTCTGTCCTGTCCCTCTGCTCCAGATCATTGCCCTATAGCAAATTTAAAAAAAAAGAAAAATAGAAAAGGTGACTTAAGAAGAACATCGATGTATCTGTCTTTCATATTGTAGTTAATTTTAATGACAGCTTTAAAGATTTACTTCATTCTCTCTTGGAATGCTGTTTTTAAATTTTTACAGAATTGACTTAAAAACAGACAATTTAAAAGTTAGTTAAATGAATTCATTGGAAAGAAGCCTGCCTTATCAACTTGTTGCCTCTAACAGTTTTTCACACCCTCCAGCCATATCCAGGCTTGGCATTTTGAAAGTCAAAGTGAATTCCTTCAACTTTTACCAAGAGTTTGAGAATAGAAACTTTTTTTTTTCTTTTTTGGAGAACTTCTTGCTGTAGGGCACATGCGCTGGCCAGACAGAGAGTAAGAAATTACACCCTGGGGGATGGCGACACCTCAATCCTTTCTCCTCTATTCTCTTCTCCTTTTGGGATTTTGGGCACACATGTACATGTGCCTGGTGTGAATTGTAAGCTGTCGTGTCTGGGACTCGAACCAGGGTCGACTATGTGGGAATATAGCATCCTAACTGCTACACCATCTGCTGGTCCTGAGAGTAGAAACTCTTTATGCAGGTATATGTCACCTTTGATTATGTGATAGTCTTCTGAATGTGGTCCTGTTACCTAACCATGCCAGCTGCCTCAACAAACTATATAATCGTCGTTATGATCCTATGTAGTCATGTTATAAAGTATTTCCTAAGTATTCTTAAATGCATCTTACCAATATCTTCTGGGAAAATATTTATATTCTTTTGAAAACATTCATGTGGAAAAGAATTAGAAGTAAAGTTTAGCTCATTTGGATCTGTCCTCTTTCAGCATATCTTTAAAATTTAAGTACAGGGGCCAACAGGTGGTGCAGTGGTTAAGGCGCTAGACTCCTACATGGCCAACCACAGTTCGAGTCCCAGACCCAGCAACTTGAAACTCATGCTGGGTGCATGTATAAGCGTGCCCAAAATCCTGAGAGGAGAATGGAGGAGGAGAGATTTCTTGTATGGCCATCCCCCTTGCAGGATGATTTCTTTCTTTCTGTCTCTCCAGTGAGTGCACGTGCCTTATTGTGAAAATCTCTCTAAAATAAATAAATAAATAAAATGTAGATGCAGTATATAAGAATTCCTATTATAGGATCAACTGAGACTGATTTAAATAAATTATAAATTATACTATGGAAGCCTACGTAAGATACTACATATTTTTTTTTTCCGAAGAAGCTTCTTTAAATGGTTCTGTTAAGTGTAGGAATGTTCTGATGATTATCTTTTTAATTAAAATGAGAAATCTTTGTTTAAAGTGGCATTCGTTTTTTTACGGCCTGTTACAGTCTCTGTAACAATCATTTCTTAAGTCTGAACGTTTTATTTCCAGGAATCCATTTATATAAAACTATGTTTAGACTTAATTAAGGAACGAGTCTTACAAAGCTTGTAAATAGCCAGGAAAAAAGGGACCGAAAATAAAACTGACATTCACATTTAACAAAATGATTGTTACAAGGTATGTAATAAGCTATAAAAATACAATAAAGCCCCTTTTATAAGAGTTCATATTTTTTGATCCTTGTTTTCAAAGGTATTTAAGAAAAATATCAAAGCTCTGTGAAGTGACATCTGTTTTTACTGAACGGACTAGTGATAACTTCTTTTGTTTATAACCGGCAATACAGGAGTTCTACCTGTCTTGTTAGTATGTTTTCTTCAAAATGCCTTGTAATTAGATTAGGTTGGAATGTAGATTTTACTTTGTGCTGTATGAATGCAGGACCTGGTTCTCTAGTCCTACTTCTAGACGTGATAAGACATTGAACCAGTTGCTAACCTCCCTCGAGTTTCATTTTTCTCATCTGGAAACCAAAGATAGTAATGACTATTTTTGTACTTCAAAGAGCTGTTGTGTGGACTAAGCGAAATTATAAATAGTGAAAATATTTTGGAAATTATAAAGTACTGTAATCATCCAAGGTTATGTTTCTCTTAAAGATGAACTGAGTATAACAGCCTCTTTTAATTAGCAAACTTCTTTCTCTTACTCGTGCACTAAGACATGCACACATGCATATCCTTTTTGCATTGACATTTGTTATTATTATTTTTGTGTTTCTTTGTTTAACTATAAGTGATTGACACCCTGTTGATATAGTGAAAATTACATAGGAGTTGGAGCTGGAAAACCTGGTTTGAAGTTGGTTTTTTTTGTTTGTCTTTGTATTTTAATTCTGTAGGGTGTGTGTGCTTGCTGGAGACAGAAAGAGAGAATTATTTATTGAATCACCCCCCTCAGGAGGGACGGCCATGCTACAATTCCTTCTTTTGGTATTTTGGACACATGCACACATGCATCTATCACGTTTTCCAAATCATGATTTTCAAGACTTGAGCCATGTCACTGTCCATGTGGGATCTGGTTGCCTTAACCTCCATGCTGGCCCTCAAGTCCTGTCTTAACCATTTTCTTACCTCTCTGACTTTGGGTGTTGGCAGTAATAGTGGTAACAATGATGTGATAATGGAAGCAAACACTCATAGCTTTGTATCTCCCATGCAGGATTCTAGGCTCTCTCACATGTATGAGGGGACTTCAGGAAGTTTGTAGAAAAATGGAATTAGTGTATGAATTTATTTTGGTGCCGAAAATTTTGAAATTCCATGCATATTTTATTTCATTTTTAGTTTTTGCTATAGGGCATGTGTACTCACTGGAGAGAGGTAGGAGATAGGAAAGTGAGACATTACCCTCAAGTGGAATGGCCATGCTGCAGTTTCTTCTCTTTTCTCCTATTGGGATTTTGGGCACACACTCATGCACCTGGTGTGTTTCTCAAGCTACCAGGTCCTGAGCTCGAACCTCGCATTGAGTCAGTGCCTTAACTTCCACACTACCTGCTGGCTCTCATAGTTTTTTCATGACACATTTCCCATGAATTTTTTGACAGCCCCTCCCAAATTAACTTCCTTGATCCCCTTACCTTAGTAGTAACATCAAAATAGTAATATCAGAGTATACTGTAAATAAAAGTTCTATGTCAGCTTTAGAATTCACATGCACCTTAGAGTGGCTATATTGTAGTTTTGTTCTTGACTATTATCTTCGGGCTTAATTTGGAGAAAAATGTTTTTAAAGGGGGCTATGGATGACATTAGTCTTTTTTCAGATCTACAGTAAAATTGTGAGGAGAGTAGAGTGATAACTCATACCCCTCACCCAGGTTGGCCAGTTGTTAACATTTGGCACATTTGAATTTTCTTTATATGTCACTGAACTTTTCTAAGTCACTTGAGTTGCAGACAGGCTGTTTCCCCTCTATTTCTGCATGTATTTCCTAGGAAAAAGAACATTCCCTTCCATAACTACACCACAAGATTCCACTCAGGAAATGAATACTGATGACATTTTATACTTTTTTTTTTTAAAGTTTTTTTGCCATACGGTGCACGTGTTTGCCAGAGAGAGACAGACAGAAACAGTGACAGGGAAGGTGAGAAATCACTTTCCCAGGGATATGGCCATGCCACAGTCCTCCTTCTGGAATCTTGGGCGTGTACATACACACACCTGGGATGATTTTCAAGCCACCTGATCTGGGCCTTAAACTACCATCAACCATGAGAGAGTCCAGCAACGTAACCATTATGCCATCTGCTGGCCCTGCATTTTATTACTTAATATACAATTCATGTTAAAAATCTTCTAGTTGTCGGGAACCAGCAGTTAGCGTAATGGCTATGTCGCTGGACTCCCACATAGTCGACCGCGGTTCGCGTCCCGGACCCGGTGGCTTACAACTCACGCCGGGCGCGTGTGCGTGCGTGCCCAAGATCCCGAGAGGAGAATGGAGGAGAAGGGATTGCGGCGTGACCATCCCCCCTGGGGGGTGATTTCTCGCTTTCTGTCTCTCTGTCTCTCTCTGTCTGTCTGGCGAGCGCACGCGCCCTATAGTGAAAAAAACCTCTCCAAAAAAAAAAAAAAAAAAAAATCTTCTAGTTGTCCTAATAATGACCTTTAAAGTTGTTTTTTTTTTTTTTTAAGTTTAGGATCCAGTTACATGTTATATATGTCTCTTCAGTCTCCTTATTTTACAATTTCCTAACGTTTTTAAAAGAATTATTTATTGAATTTTATTTATTATTATTATTATTATTTAATTTGCTACAGGTCACATGTGCTTACCAGAGAGAGAGAGAGAGAGAGAGAGAGAAAGGGAAAGTTAGAAAGCGAGCTGCCAGGTCCAAGATTTGAACTATGTTCGGACATGTGGGAGCCCTGTACCTTAACCACCATGCCTCCTGCTGTCCCCCCCCAACATTTTTTCCTTAATGAAACTGACAATTTTGAAGAGTCTGGAATAGTTGTTTTTTGTTTTGTTTTGTATTTTTTTGGAGAGGTTTTTGCTATAGGGCACGTGTGCTTGCCAGAAAGACAGAGACAGACAGAGACAGAAAGCAAGAAATCACTCCTGGGGGGTTGGCCATGCCGCAGTCCCTTCTCCTCCACTCTCCTCTCGGGATCTTGGGCACGCATGCACACACGCCTGTCATGAGTTTAAGCCACTGGGTCCAGGACTCAAACCGCAGTTGACTATGCCAACTGCTGGTCCCCCAGGTGGTCTTTTACAGCATCTCAGTTGTTCCTTGTTAGCTCTGGCTGAGTTAGCCATCTGCAATAAGATCACACAGCCCCTTTTTCCCCCTCTTTTCAGGTGGAAATCTTCCACTGATCCCAAAGAATTCCCTGTTGGCATGTCCCCTCCCACTGGGACCACCTAGTGCGAGTTAGGCCCTTTATTTTATTTATTCATTTATTTTTTGGAGAGGTTTTTGCTATAGGGCGCGTGTGCTTGCCAGAAAGACAGAGATAGACCAGAGAGACAGAAAGTAAGAAATCACCCCCGGAGGTGGAGAGCGGGGAATGGCTTGCCACAATCCCTTCTTCTCCATTTTCTTCTATGGATCTTGGGTCCGGAGTTAGACCCTTCTGTCAAAAGTACTGAAGGCTGCCTGAGAACCTGCCTTCTGTTCAGACCTAAGACAAGAGACAAACATCCTAGGGATAACCCCTAAAGAAGAAAATGCCAGCGGTATCTGGGGAGCTTTGAGTGTGCCCTTCCCATTAAAATGCCCAAGACATCTGAGGTACCAAATGTACTTTTTCAGAAGGTACATGATGTCAGTTTGTTCCCTTATTGTTGATACTAGGTTTGGTCATTTTATTAAAGTTGTATTTATCGTATTTCTCTGTTGTATATGGATATTTTTAATTAATAAGTGTCTAGTGGAGTAAATTTGGAGACTAAATCATCTTGTTCCCCAACATTGTTTCCTCATTAGTTTTTTTTAATAGGAAGTATTTATTTAATTTTATTTATTATTTTTAAATTTGCTATAGGGCAATCACCAGAGAGGTAAAGTGAGAAAGCAAGTTTCCAGGTCCGGGATACAAACCAACTTGGCCATGTGGGAGTCCAGCCAGCGCCCAGCCACCACACCACCTGCTGGCCCTTCCACATTAGTTTTGGCATCTATTGATGATCAGTTCTTTGGCAGTAGTTGTAAAATCAGTTCTTTGGCAGTAGTTATTTATATTTAGGTAGTTTTAAATTTTTTTTTTCTTTCTCTTTGGCTTTGAAATGGTGACTGTTTTCTATTTTGGGAAGACATTGCATGTATTCTATCATCTTTATTTTCTATTTTGTTTTTGAATTAGACCAGTTAAAATTTGCTTTTTACATTTTAATTTGCAAAGTATATGCCTTATAATTTGTATATTTACTGGAAAACACTATTAAACCTGCTTAAAGAATTGGGTAACTGGGCCTGGCAGGTGGTATGGTGGTAAGGTACTGGACTCCCACATGGCCAACCATGGTTCCAGTCCCGGACCTAACAGCTTGCTTTCTCACTTTCCCTATCTCTCTCTCTGTCTCTCTGTTCAAATTTAAAAAATAATGATGATAATGGATGAAATTAAATAAAATAATTCTAAAAAAGAAAAAAAGAATTAGGTTACTTTTTTAAGGGCTTGCAGTAATTAAAAGTACATCAGAATTGCCTGGAGGGCTTATTGGTTCTGTCCCAGTTTTTTCCAGGCCTGGGGTAGAGCCTGAGAATTTGCATTTCCGATTAGTTTCTGGATGCTGCTGCTAGTTGTGAGACTATACTTTGAGAACCATTGTATCTTATAGGCCTTTGGAGCTAGCATTTTATTTATTTATTTATTTAGAGGGGTTTTTGCTATAGGGCGTGTATGCTAGCCAGAAAGACAGAGAGAGACAGAAAGCGAGAAATCACCCCCCACCCCCCCGGGGGGGGATGGCCATGCTGCAGTCCCTTCTCCTCCATTCTTCTTTCGGGATCTTGGGCACGCATGCATACGTGCCCAGCATGAGTTTAAGACACCGGGTCCGGGACTCGAACCACAGTCGACTACATGGGAGTCCAGCGACATAGCCATTATGCTAACTGCTGGTCCCTGGAGCCAGCATTTTGCTCATGATTATCCAGGACATTTTTCTACTCGTTCGCTTTCTCTGGAAGATATGAGAGTAGTAAAGATATAGTAGAGTGAAATAACTTGAAGTTTGTATTAGTGGATTTTGATAAATGTTGAGAAAATTTTGACAATTGGCTAAATTACAGAATTGAATCTCATTAACCTGGCTAATCAAAGTAGGCTGTAATGAAAATGGTTATAGTTTTTAAAAATGTATTGTAGTATTTGTATTTATAGAATTTTCTTTACTATGCCCAGTGAAACACTGGTCCCTTAGTTTTGATGAATTAGATGTATCTGTTGCCAGGGAGACTCAACTTGTGGGAGTCTCTACCCAGGGTACGAGGGTCCTTGGCTTTGCGTAGGAAAGAATTCAAGAGTGAGCCATTGAGGGCGGATGAAAACAAGTTTATTAAAGAAAGTGTACAGAGTGGACTACTCCCGAGTGGAACAACCACACGAGGAGAGATGGGGGAACAGTTTTGTTCCTTCGAAAAGGAAAGGGAGAACTGCTACCTGGAAGGAAAGATAGAAGGGCTACTCCATGGATGGGGCAGCCTTGGACTCTGGTGGTGTCTGGCTTATATGACTTGGCTTAATGCCAGGCTAATTAAGGATGGTTTATTCATGACTTTTCTGTGGACAGGGTGGTGGTATTTCTGGAACCACTGTCCCTCCCAGTTTCTGGTCTTATTAGGGCAGGTCCAATTATTGCCCTTGTTATTCTAAGCTCTTTGGGGCAGGTGGGTGTGTCATCTAGCCTTCTAATAGCGCACAGTTGAGGGGAGAGAGAGTCTGGAGGTTAGATAGCGGTCCTTCCAGGCACCATCTTGGTTCCAGCTGGCTCAGACCTAGTCTCTCAGCCACTTCATATCTGTCAGATTTTAGGTGTTTGGAATGTCTCTTGCCTCACTTTGGACCATCCCTCCTGTCTCATATCCATAGTGGTAAGTTTGGGTTTTCAGTACTTACGTGATCTCTGCATACACTTTAGTAACTTGGTTTTTTTAAGTGTATGCAGTTAGCAAAATTGGTGGCAAATTTGTTGTGTCATGGAGATATTTTTACTTTTATAGAAGTTGACCAGTTGGCCCTCCTCTCATGCTGTCCCTATAAGAAATACTGTAAACATCAGGGAGAAAAGGATGACCTTATTATTTGCTTCCCAGACTAAATCACAGCCTTGAAGCAGCTATTTCTTTTCGAATAAAAAGTTTAATTTCACGCCCTGATTAGTGCTAGTATGTGCAGGTGGATATTTATTTTATGTAGCTAAAGTGATCTGCCTTTGCAAATTGCCTGCTAGTCAGCAGAAATATAATTCCTTATGAGTGGCTGGTGGTAAATTATAGTTCTTGTTAGTAAATTTTATGTTTTTCTTTTTTTTCTAAGTACATGTTTATGAGGTTGGGGTGGGAATCAGTCACCAAGTTGTGACTAGATTGACAGGTTTTTTCAAAGGCTCAGAGAAAGGGATGAGTTTGAATGAACAGTTCCAATAAATTAGTAATAGGAAGAGTGAGGTCTTGTTTTCAATTGATTTAAAAATGAACTCAGGACTTAGAAAGAGTAGTTACTGGTAGAAAAGACCCAAGAAGACATTATTTTGTTGAGAAGTAGAATATATTATAGTTAAAATTTGAGTATTTTGGGGCCAGCAAACGGTGTAGTGGTTAAGGTGCTGGACTCCTCCCACTTGGTCTACCACAGTTCAAGTCCGGACTCAGCAGCTTGAAACTCACACCAGGTACGTGTGCATGCGTGCCCAAAATTCCAATGGAGGTGAAGGGATTGTGGCATGGTCAGTCCCCCTGAGGGGTGATTTCTCACTTTTTCTCTCTGTCTCTCCAGTGAGCGCATGCACCCCTATAGCAAAAATCTCTCTTAAAAAAAAATTTGAGTGTTTAGAGGTGCTTAAAAAGTAAGAAGATGGGGTTAGCCCTGTAGGCTGGTGGTTAAAGGAAGCCAGATCACACATGGCCACAATTAAAATGTCTCATAAACCATGCCAGATGCATGTGTGTGCAGGCCCCGAATTTCAGCAGGATGGAGAAGAGGAGACGGGATTGTGGTGTGATCACAGCCTATTGAGAAGTGCTTACTCCTTTTCCCTCTGTTTCTCTGGCTACTGAATGTGCCCTCTGACCAAGAGAGAGAGAGAGAGAGAGAGAGAGAGAGAGAGAGAGAGAGAGAAGGGGGGTAATAAACTTAGAAGCATCCACAGATTTAAAAAAATATATTTTATTATTATCATTTATTTATTTTTCATGAGAGAGAGAGAGAGAGAGAGAGAGAGAGAGAAAGAGATAGAAAGTGAGAAATCAAGCCACAAGTCTGGGACTTGAACCATGGTCGGCCATGGGGAGTCCAGTGCCTTAACCACTACACCACCCACTGGCCTGAGAAACAGATTTTGAAATCAGAGGACATGGTCCTACTGGTTGAGGGAACTGGAGTCCACATGGCTGATTGAGTAGTTCAATACAAGTCCCAAAGGCTTGAAAAACACACAGGGTTTATGTGTTCATGCATGCCTCAAATCCTGACATGATGGAGAAATTAAGAAAAAGGGATTAGGGTGTGACTACACCCCTGTGGGTATGGGAGGGTGCTTCCTTTCCTTGCTTTCAGTCTCTGGTGAGCATACGTTCCCTCTGGTGAAAGAAGAAAAAAATGTAAAAAAAAAAAAAAAGAAAAAAGAAAAAGTAATTGAAAGACATGATTGAGCTGATTTTTAAATTGCTTCACTGAGACGACGAAGTTTTACAAATATTTGAATTTAAAGTGAAATTGACTTTTATTGAGTTTGGATTAAGAGTGAACATGATGAATTAGAAGGAGGCAAAGTCCAATTTCTTTAAAAGATGTGTCAGTATTTGCCTTCTTATCCACAATGTCACCAAATTTATATACCAGATCATAGGCCTTAAGAGTCTAGTGGGATCATATAATACAAGACTTCTTAAACTTTTTGGGTCCTGAACATAACTGAAAATCTTTTGTGTGCCACAAGATCCTCTTACCAGACATACACACACATTCCCATTTTATAAACTAATTTTAGGAGGTTCAGAATTCTTTTTCTTTTTTTGGAGAGGTTTTTTGCTATAGGGTGCATCCGCTTGCTGGAAAGACAAAGACAGAGAGACAGAAAGCAAGAAATCATTCCCCAGAAGCGATGGCCACACCACAATCCCTTCTTCTCTTAGGATCATGGGCATGCATGCACACACACCCAGTGTTAGTTTAAGCCGCCAGGTCCAGTACTTGAACTGCGGTCATCTGCGTGGGAGTCCAGCAATACAACTATTACACCATCTGCTGGTCCCAGGAGGTTCACACTTCTTTAATCCAATCTGTGGATCCTAGGTTAAGATCTCTGATTTGGTCTTATTTTTTGGTTGTTGCATAATGTTTTTATTAAGAAGCTTTTGCTGTTAATCATCATTAAAAAAAATAATTTTCCCTTTATTCATGGTAGAGCTGTGTGCATGCACATGTGAGTGAGAATAAGGAAGATAGAGAGGAGTTCCGTCTACAGGGTCTGGCCATGCTACACTCCCCTCCCTTCAGCCCTCTAGCCCTTCAGATCCTGTGCACTTGTGCATGTGCCCATTGTGTTTCACCTGGATTGGGGCTGGGGATTTGAACCACAGTCACCATGTGGGTTCCAGCTTCCCATGAACAGCATATTACCACTGAGCTACAGAGCTGAGTTGATAATTGTCATTTCAGCATAACTAGTTGTGATTGTTTTAATAGGGGCCTGACTATAAGGTTGAGCTTCATCATAAAATGTCATTTTGAGAAGCTAACAGCATGTTGAGTATGTTGTTTGGTAGTATCAGGAAAAGTGGTACAGAGTTGACTTGGCTGGTGGTTATCAAAATCTTGCTGGAACATCCTATTTGTTCTTTTAAGTTTTTGCTGTTGGGCACTCATCTTGCCAGAGAGAAAGAGACAGAGATAGAAGGAAAGTGAGAAATCATCCCCTACACTCCGCTGTGGGGGAATGGCCACTCTATGATACCTACTTCTTCATTCTCCTCTCTGGATTTTGGGCATGCCAAGCTTGTCAAGCTGCTGAGCCCTGGACTGGAACCATAAAGTCAGCCATGTGGGATTCAGCTGCCTTAACTACCGTGCCTCCTGGCCAACCCCACATCTTGTTCTTAATATTTTCTCATTCCCTTAGGTTCTCAGGCAAGCAGCCATAATTTATCTGCATATGATAATGGAATTTTATTTGTTAGGGGTATATGGAAAGATATACTTAAAACCTTTCATTACTTCCTACTACTATTTCCAGTATTTCTTTCTACTTTTCTCAGTTTCATTAAGGAGATATGACCAAACAAATGCCCAACAAGGTCATTTTACCCTAGTGAGTGCGTTTTATGTCTGGGGGCATTTGAAATAAACTCTTTTCTGCCAAGGTCAACCTTAAACACTGTCAGCATGTTCAGTTATTTATACTCTGCAGTTCCGGGAGGCCTGGGAAACATTTGTCTTCTTCTCTTTTTCTTCGTCCTCTTATGGTATCAACACTGGGATGCTATCCATCTAGTTAGCTCATTCGAGGAAAAGTAGTTCATGACCATTTTAGGTCAGCAGTTCACTGGCCAAAAAGACTTGGTTTAGATTTTATCTTATGTATCCTACATGGAAAAACAATTTTTACAAGACATTAATAAAAAGTATGGAATACTCCTTTCTTTAAAAAATGAGCAAAAGGAGATCCAAAGTTATGTATGACTTGTCCAAGGTCACAGCCTGGAATAGAACCCATGTTTTCCAAGTCTAAACCTAGTTGGCATCCTTTTGACTCATTTTATTTTGTTTATAGTTGAGCTTATGTTTCCTGTGATTGATAGTTGAATTTAGGGGGAGGTGCGTGTCTTTAATGAGTGCTTCTGTGACTAATTTAAGAAAACCTTCCCTACTGTAGGCCTTGAAAATAGTCCCATATTTTCTACTGGAATCTTTATGGTTTTGCCTTTTTCATTTTGAACTTTAGTCCCTCTGAGTTGATGTTTGTGTTTGATGTAAGGAAGGGACTCTGTTTATTTTTTCCCGTATGGATTTCCAGCAGCTCTCAGTATCATTTATTGGGAGAATATTCTCCACCAATTTGCCCTGCTCCTTCCATAATAAATCATGTTCTTTCATGCATTGGTCTGTTTTGGACTCACTGTACTGCTCTGTTCTACTATTTATCTGTCCCTGTGTCAGTACCATACTGCCTTATGAAAACCTTTGTATATGGTATTAGGTTTATGAAAACCTTCGGTTATGAAAACCTTTGTATATGGTATTAGATTCTCATACAGTGTTTTTCTTCTTGACTATTAATGGCTTTTTATACCATCATAGGAATTTTTTGAATAGCTTGTCAAGATTAAAAAGTGGTAAGTATCTAAAGGCCAACAAAATAAGCCTATTGGGATTCAAGATAATTATTGATAGAAACCAAAATATGGAGTTATTTTAAAAATTAAGTAATAGAACTTGAGAACTTTTGGTTAGGGAAGATAGCTTTGTTTTTTTGTTTTTGTTTTTTGGGTTTTTTTTAAAGGATTTATTTTATTTTATTTTATTTATTCATTCATTTTAATTTGACCAGAGAGAGACAGACACATAGAGAGAGAGGGAAAGTGAGAAAGCAAGCTACCAGGTCCAGGACTTGAACCGTAGTCAGCCATGTGGGAGTGTCCAACACCTTAACCACCACGCCACTGGCTGGTCCCATCGTTTTTGGTTTTTAATAATAATTTTTTTCCTTAAGAATCATTTAACTTTTAAAATTATTTATTTATTTATTTAAATTTGGCCAGAGAGGGACAGAATGAGAGAGAGAGAGAAAGTGAGAAAGCGAGCCGCCAGCTCTGGGACTTCAACCACAGTCAGCCATGTGAGAGTCTAGCGCCCTCAACCACCACACCACTTGCTAGCCCGTTTTGTTTTGTTTTAATGATAAAAAGCAGTGGGGGGGGGGGGCAGCAAGTGACATTATGGTTAAGATGTCAGACTTCCACATGGCCAACCATGGTTTGAGTCTCCCACCCTGTAGCTTGAAAATCATGTCGGGCATGTGTGCATGTATGCCCCAAATCCAAGAGTTCTCTGGAGGAGAAGGAACTGTGGCATGACCATCCCCGCCCCGCCCCCGTGGAGTGATTTCTCACTTTCTCCTCTCTCTGTCTCTTTCACACTCCCTTTGGCAACTCCCCCGACCAAATAAAAGCAGTTGGGGTCCAGCCAAAGTAGCACATGCTATTTGGACACCATGCTCTACAGGCTGGGAGGCCCAGGTTCAATGCCTAGTCAGCCTAAAGGCTGGGCGTGGTAGCACGTGTGTATAATCCCAGCAATTTGGGGAAGCTGAGGCAGAAGGATTCCTACATGGTAAGACCCTATCTTAAAAAAAAAAAAGAAAAGCAGTTGGATATAATGAAAAAGTAATGTATTGAGCCAGATTACTTAATAACCATTTGACTGGTAGACAAGTCTTCCATATGAGGGGTCTTCAAAACATTCATGGTAAATGCTTAGTATTACTAAAAAACTGGATTTTTTGCACCAAAATAAACTTATATATTTTAATTCCATTTTACTGTGAGCTTTGTTTTTTCTTTTTAAACTGCCGAAGGGCACATATACTCCCTAAATAGAAATAGAGAAAGATCCCTTCCCCCGCCATGGGGCATAGTCATGCTGCATTTCTCCTTCCTTCATTCTTCCCTCCTGTCAGGATTTTGAACACACAGGCACATACTCCTGGCATGTTTCTCCAGTTACGGGGTCAGGATTTGAACCATGGTCGGCCATGTGGGACCTGGCTTTTTATGTCCAGCACTTAACCTTTGCACTGTGGAGCCAGCATTTGCCATGAGCTTTTTGAAGTCTCCTTGTATATGAGAGTGCCTTATTCCTTGAACCTGAGTCCTCTTTTTTTCTTGTCTGTACTTTTTTCCTCTATTCCCTTGGCTTTGAAATACCATCTGCGTGCTAATGTGCCATCGATCTCTACTTCATCCTGCTAGTCTGACCTCTAGCTTTACATATTCAGCTATCCACTTGCATGTTATGTAGTTGTGTGTGTGTGTGTGTGTGTGTTTTATTTTTGCTGGTCTTCCATCCCAATAGATGATACCACCATTTACCTAGTTACTGAAGCCCCAAACGGACACTATTCTTGACTCCTTAGCTTTCCTTACACTAATACCCATTCTTCAGATTCTGTTTGTTACAAATATACCTCACATTCACTACTTCCCTCTGCCTCCACTGCCATGAATTTACCATAGATGATTATTTCTTTTATGGACATACATAAATTTCTAACCAGCCCTCCTCCCCTTTTAATTTGCCACAGGGCATAGGTGTTCACCAGAGGGAAAGGGAAGGCACTCTCCGGGGGTTCAACCACACCACAATCCTTTCTCCTCTTGGGATTTTGGGCACGTATACATACCTACCTGGTGAATTTAAGTTGTCGGGTCTAGGAATCAAACCACGGAGTCAACACCATCTTAACCTCCATGCCACTGCCTGGCCCTAAACTTTTAAGTTTATTCATTTATTTCATCCACGAGTGAGAGGAAGAGAGAGAGAGAGAGAGAGAGAGAGAGAGAGAGAACGTGCACAAGAGACAGGCATCTCTAGCATCTTCCGGCTGTGAACCACCCTCAGACTCAGCCACTGTGGAACATGGGCACACCTGTGTTCATGCCTGATGTGTTCAGGAAGGTCCTAGGATGTGCTCCTAGGACCTTTCCAATGTGGGTTAAGTTGTGCTACTGCGATGTCACTGCCTGGTCCCCCCCCCCCCCGCTCCCCCACCATGATAAAATTGACTTTGGTTTTGGGAGACAGACCTAGGCTCTTCCTACCCGTCTCTCTGATCATGCCAATACTCCCACTCTCCAGGGAGTAAAGTTACAGCACCTTTTGTCAAACTCTTGCAAGAGTCTTAGTTTAAAATCTTTTCATTTACTGTTTTCTCTGACTCTCTGCTTAATCCCTTTCTTCCTACAAGTTCAATTCAGATGTTTCCTCCTTAGAGACCACCCTAGCTAAAGTAATGTCCTGCCTTTTTATTTGTCTATTATTCAATTAGAAAATAAACTCCTTGAGGGTAAAGTTTTGTCAGTTTTGCCCGCCAGTATGTCCCAGTGCATGAGTGTGCTGGGCAACAAAATTTGTCAAATCACTTACCTTCCCGGTTTTTTATCTTTTTTTGGAGAGGTTTTTGCTATAGGGCGCGTGTGCTCGCCAGACAGACAGAGAGAGACAGAGAGACAGAAAGTGAGAAATCACCCTCCCGGGGGGATGACCATGCCACAATCCCTTCCCCTCCTTTCTCCTCTCGGGATCTTGGGCACGCACACACATGCGCCCGGCATGAGTTTAAGCCACCGGGTCCGGGACTCGAACCACGGTCGACTACATGGGAGTCCAGCTACATAGCCATTACGCTAACTGCTGGTCCCCCGGTTTTTTATCTTATAAAGTGGAGGCTGATGATAAACTGTTGCCCACCCTATCTCACAGAATCATGACAGGGAGTAAATCAAACAATATTGTTTATCAGTTTTGATATCCTAGGTGATAATTTTTGGTAAATGGGCTTTAGATTTTTTAGGATATTACAACAAATATGAGAAATCTAAGAAATAATAAAAAGCAGTGTACTATCCTGCACAACCACTTTTAATTTTATTTTGCTTAAAAAAATATTTAAGGGGTAATGGACAATCCAGTCTTGTCTTCTTTCTAATTTTTCTTTCTCATGACCTTCCAAACACTTTTTAAGGGGTTGCATCAGTCAGAACAAATTAATTTTACACTTTTTAACTCTTCTGGGCAATTGAAATATTTAATGCTTATTTGAAAAGAGGTAAATATAAATGGTTCTCCAACATACTTAGACATCATTTTGATAAGAACTTTGCCTAAGGCCAGCAGGTAATGTGGTTAAAGGTGCTGGACTCTGACATGGCCAATTGCGGTTCCAGTCCCAGACCTGGTGGCTTGCTTTCTCACTTTCCCTTTCTCTCTCTCTCTGGTCAAATTTAAAATAAATAAATGATAACAATAACAAGTGGAATTAAATAAGTAATGAATAATTCTCGAGAAAAAAAAAAGAGCTTTGCCTAAAGAACTTTTCCTGAAACTAGTCTGTATCATTAGGATTTCTTTTTTTCTTTGAGAGGTTTTTGCTATAGGGTACATGCACTCGCCAGAAAGACAGAGACAGAGACAGAAAGTGAGAAATCACCACCCAGGGGGGATGGCCACGCCGCAATCCCTTCTCCTCCATTCTCCTCTCAGGATCTTGGGCACGCATGCATACGTGCCCGACGTGACTTTAAGCCGCTGGTCCAGGTCTTGAACCTCGGTCGACTACATGGGAGTTCAGCGACATAGCCATTACACTAACTGCTGGTCCCAGGATTTCTTGATAAAGCCTGTGATCTGATTTGTCTTTTAAAACAGCTTATCCTGTATGGTAACTACAGCTCCTGCTGTGATTCAAATATTACAACACTTTAAGCGTTATATTAGGTTGGGGAAACAGTGCAATTTGAACCTCTAGGAACATATTTCGAGTTTAAAAAAAATCTGAAAAGAAGTATATTCAAATGGGAGAATTCTGGGACCAACAGTTGTTATAATGGCTATGTCACTGGACTCCCATTTAGTCAGCCATGGTCCGAATCCTGGACATGGTGGCTTAAACTTCAGGCATGTGTGTGCGTGCTCAAGATCCCCAGGAGGTGTGGGGATGAATGGAGGAGAAGGGATTGCAGTGTGGCCACCCCCCCAGGGGGGTGATTTCTCACTTTCTGTCTCTCTGTCTCTCTCTTTCTGGAGAGTGCACACACCCTATAGCAAAAACCTCTCCAAGAAAAAAAGGAAAAATCAAAATTCCTTTTTTGAAATTTATTACTTTGGAATATATAAAGTTTGGTCATCTTTGGAACTACAGACCTAATTTACTAGCAAATATAGTTCATAATATTAAAATACAGTAGTACCTGTGAAGAGAATTCTTTGTTTTTTGTCTCTTAGGTTAATAAATTATCCCTGAGTCAATTGTTATGACAAATACCATATGGAAATTTGCCTTCATTTCTTTAACTTTCTTAGTTCAGGCTTCACAAAATAGTTTTCCCTTGTTCATCAGATATAACTTGGACTGTTTCTTTACAAAAATGGCAGTATTGTCATTTGCTTTATTTTGTTGAATTCTTTTAAAAACAAAGCAAGAAACTTGCTGTTTAGAACAGTAACTTCCTAACTCAATAGGAAAAAATTCAAGTACTAAATATTTTTTACTTTTTTTTTTTTTTTTTGGAGAGGTTTTTTGCTATAGGGCGCGTGCGCTCGCCAGAAAGACAGAGAGAGACATAGAGACAGAAAGCGAGAAATCACCCCCCAGGGGGGATGGTCACGCCGCAATCCCTTCTCCTCCATTCTCCTCTCGGGATCTTGGGCACGCACGCACACGCGCCCGGCGTGAGTTGTAAACCACCGGGTCCGAGACGCGAACCGCGGTCGACTACGTAGGAGTCCAGCGACATAGCCATTACGCTAACTGCTGGTTCCCAGTACTAAATATTTTTGTTAATTTATAAATTGTGAATTGCATTTCTGTCCTATTGTCATTAATGACTATATCAAGGCATAGTATATGTATTTATTTAGAATAATTATGAATATGAAAAGTCTTTTAAAAATAATGGAAAATGAATATTATGAAAAATGTATGCATTGATTTCAAATGTTTTCACACCAAAATGAACTCATACTTTAGTTCCATTTTTCCATGAACTTTTTGAAGTCCCCTTGTATAAAAATGTGTATAGGGACCCAGCAGATGGCATAGTGGTTATGTTGCTGGACTCCCACATGGCTGACTGTGGTTCGAGTCCTGGACCTGGTGGCTTGAATCTCATTCTGCACATGTGTGCATGTGTGCCCAGGATCCTGGGAGGAGAAGGGATTGCAGCATAGCCATCCCCACTGGGAGGTGATTTCTCACTTTCCCTCTCACTGTGCCTGTCTCTATCCAGTGAGCACATGCGCCCTAAGACAAAAACCTCTTAAAAAAAAGAGAAGAAAGTATGTAAGTTGTGTCCACATAGTTGTGTTGATACTTATCTGGCTCACTTTTTTTTCACCTGTGGTTAGCGCTGTACAACAGTTCAATACATTTTACCTTATGAAGTGACTAATGAAAGTTGTGCAAAGAATTAAAGAAGGGTTAGTTGACAGTTTATTTAAAAAGAGATGATATTCTTGGTTCAGCAGATAGTGTGATTTAAAGGTGGCTAGATTCCACATGGCCCACTTTGCATTAGAGTCCTGGACCTGGCAACTTGAAAGCCAAACTGGGTCCCAAAGAGGAGAATAGAGGAGAAAGGGATATTGGTATGGCCTTCTCCCCTGGGGGGTGATTTCTCACTTTCATACTCTCTCTGTATCTTGGTCTTCCTCCAGTGAGTATATGCGCCCTGTAGCGAAACTTAAAATAAAAAGAAGATAATCTTAAAGCCTGGATGCCCTACAGTTTTTTGTTTGTTTGTTTGTTTTTTTCAGTATGCTGAAAGAGGATACATGAGGGAGGGCATGGTTGCCAACGTCCTTTTGTTGTGGAATTCCCCGTCTTCCACTGGAACGCTTGGTTCATAAGACCATCTAGTGGCAGACTGAGGGAACCAATGTCTATCTATTGATATACCATAGAAATGAGAAAAGATTAATTTCTTTTTGTAATAAAAATGAGTTTGAAAGTTGTAATATTTTCTCCAACCTCCACACCCCAAAGGATCATCTGACTTAACTTCATGCAAGGGCATGTGCATACCACGCTTTGGAAATCTTCTGGTCTCCTACAAGGGATGAATGAAGAAGTGTTTGGTAGGGATTGAATTCTTTGTCTTTCGCGGTTTCTTTTCAGATTTCACATATCATTGAAAGGCACTTGAATGAGAAAATGAATCCTTTGAACAAGCATGACCAGTGTAATGTAAACTTTCTAAAAAATTTGTCGGAGGTCATGTGCATGTGCCAGGGATAGAGAAGCAGAGAGAAAGAGAAAAGGAGAAAGCACACCGTATGGGTGTGGTCGTGCTTTAATCCTTTCTCCCTTTCTCCATCCTATCAGGATTTAGGACACATACACACGCCACCAGTTGGGCGACTCTCCCGTGGTCAACTAAGTGGGATGTGCTTCTTTAACCACTAGGCCATGGAGCTGGCCCATGCAAATTTCTTTTTTTTTTTTGGAGAGGTTTTTGCTATAGGGTGCATGCGCTCGCCAGAAAGAGAGAGACAGAAAGCGAGAAATCACCCCCCAGGGGGGATGGCCACACCGCAATCCCTTCTCCATTCTCCTCTCGGGATCCTGGGCACGCACGCACACGCGCCTGGCGTGAGTTTAAGCTGCCAGGTCCGGGACTCGAACCGCGGTCGACTACATGGGAGTCCAGCGACATAGCAATTACGCTAACTGCTGGTCCTAAATTTCTTATACTGTATATTATGCCCCTCTAAAACAAAATGAATGTCTAGAAACCTGTACTTGGGAATTACCAAGTCTTTTAAAAAAAGAATTATTGGGAGTGAGAAAGCAAGCAGGCAGGTCTGGGACTTGAACGGTGGTCAGCTGTGTGGGAGTCCAACATCATAATTACCATGCTACCTGCTGGTCCCTGGGATTGCCAGATTTTTAACAGCTACATTACAGATGATCTAGAATAAAGACACTGTTTAGCTAGAAAAAAGATATTTTTGTTTCAGTTCTGTTTGGAAGAACTTATTTCTGTAGGGCTAGTGATAGAGGTCTGTGACTAAAGGTACACTTTTTTTTTAATGAAAGAAGGGCACTTTTTTGAAATTTATATTTTATAATACATTTTTTCAATTTGGAAATGATTCAAAGAGCAATACAATGATTTTCTAATGTAAAATTGGGGGGACCAGCAGTTAGCGCAATGGTTATGTCGCTGGACTCCCTTGTAGTCGACCGCTGTCCGATTCCCGGACCCAGTGACTTAAACTCATGCCGGGCACATGTGCATGCATGCCCAAGATCCTGAGAGGAGAATGGAGGGGAAGGGATTGTGGTGTGGCTGTCCCCCCTGGCGGGGGTTATTTCTTGTTTTCCATCTCTCTGTCTCTCTCTGTCTTTCTGGCAAGTGCACGTGCCCTATAGCAAAAACCTTTCCAAAATAAAAAAGAATATAAAATTTGGAAATTGGATGTTTTTTAATCTAATCGCTGAAAACCAGTATCACGCCTCTTTGTGAAGATACTTTGGGCTCAGTTTGCGGCTGTGCTTGGGACACATGGAGGCCTGGGTTTAGTTCTCAGACCAACCTAAACAGGCTGGTTGTGGAGGTGCACATTTGCGGAGTTAGTAACTGGGCAGGAGAACTACAGCATGGCCACACCTGTCCAGAATATCTGTCCTACGCCCTTCCCGCTCATTTAAAAAGAAAAGATATTATTTTGTATCCTGAAGGATAGAAGACATAATTGAGTGTCTTATGTATGTATGGAACTATAGTCCCTCAAAATTATTGAAAAAATACTTTAAACATTTTTTTTTGAGAGATTTTTGCTATAGGGTGCATGCGCTTGCCGGAGAGACAGAGACAGAGAGACAGAAAGTAAGAAATCACCCCCGGGGGATGGGAGACGGGTGGCCACACCCTTCTCCATTTTCCTCTCAGGATTTTGGTCATGCATTCACATGTGCGTGGCATGAGTTTTAAGCTGCTGGGTTTGGGACTCAAACCATGATGGGTCATGTGGGAGTCCAATAACATAACCATTATGTCATCTGCTGGTCCCTTGTTCTTTTTTTTTTTATTTTCAAGGTTTTTGCCTTAGGATGTGTGTGCTCACTGGAGAGAGGCAGAGAGAAGGGCAGTGAGAAATCACCCCCTGCCCTGGGAGAGATGGCCACCCTGCTGTTCTCTCAGGATTTTGAGCATACATGCACACTCACCCAGCATGTTTTCAGCTGCCTGGTCTGGGACTCGTACTATGGTTAGCCATGTGGGAGTCCAGCACCTTAACTATCATGTTACCTGCTGACCCAGAAAAAAATACTTAAAAAAAAAAATTGCCAAAAGGCATGTGCACAATCAGAGAGAAGGAAATTGAGAAAGTATGTCCCCCATGGGAAATGGTCACACCACAGTCCCTTCTCCATTTCTCTCTCCTTTCAGGATTTTGGGTATATATGCACACATACCTGGCATGTTCGTTCGTTCGTTCTTTCTTTCTTTCTTTCTTTCTTTCTTTTTTCTTTCCTTTTTGGAGAGGTTTTTGCTATAGGGCGTGTGCACTCACCAGAAAGATAGAGACAGAGAGACAGAAAGTGAGAAATCACCCCCCAGGGGGGATGGCCATACCACAGTCCCTCCTCCTCCATTCTCCTCTTGGGATCTTGAGCACGCATGCACATGCACCCGGTGTGAGTTTAAGCCACCAGGTCCGGGACTCAAACCTCTGTCGACTACATGGGAGTCCAGCGACATAGCCATTACATCAAGTGCTGGTCCCTGCCTGGTGTGTTTTTCAAGCTGCCGACTCTGGGACTCAAACTGCATAGTGAGCCATGTGAAAGCCAGCTCATGTTACCACCAGGACACAGGCTGGGCCGTTAAAGTACTCTTTCTAGTATGTGCTTTCTTGACTTGTGTATTTCATTTTGCTTCTGCTAGGGACATTAGTTTATTTCTAAGATGGGGGGGGGGGTTTGCTTATTTACAGACTCAGTTATCTGGTAGAAAAGAAAAAGGAAGGGTTTGTTTTGTTTTGTTCGTTTGTTTTGTTTTGTTTTTGTTTTTCCCTGCCCCTATTTTCATAGAATACAGAGAGTTACAGACTGAATGACTGACTGAGTAAAACAAAAGCAAACTTCAGGAACAGAGGCAAGAAATAAAGGAGGACTTAGCTCAGAGAGTAAGGGTTAAAATTCTTAGCACTCTGAACAGGATATAACATACTTTTGAGAAGGGTGGGCAGAGGGTTATCTCAGTAGCCTGCAATTCTGTGTGGAGCACGTGGCCACATATGTCAGAGCAGGGCAGGAATAGCAATATGGCCAGTGCTAGCAGGTGTGGCAGCAATAGCACGGAGCTGAATGCACATCCGTTGACAGCAGACTGCCCTGGGGATGAGAGTTCTAGTGAGTCACTGCAGTTACCAAGAGTGCTAGGACACACAAGTGTGAATTACTCACCAATCCTGTCAAAGTGTACCACAAATAGCTAGCTCACATAATCCCAACAGCATTAGCACTGAAATTCACATTACTGCGCTATGATACAATTACATTATCTTGCATACTACTTGGGATCTCCTGGCTTTAGCTAATTTCGAAGTCTTGCAAGGTAGTGTTTGCTTGAAGAGTTTAGGTCTTACACAGAGGGATTTCCTAAGGTTCCCTACCATGCAATAAACTAAAAAGAAAGCAGAGTTGATGAGAGTAGGGTTTTTGTATATTATTATTATTTTTAAAGAATTATTTTATTTAATTTTATTTATTTATTTTAATTTGACCAGAGAGGGACAGAGCAAGAGCAAGTGAGAGAGACGGAAAGTGAGAAAGCAAGCCACCAAGTCCAGGACTCGAACCGAGGTCAGCCCTGTGGGAGCCCAGTACCCTTAGCCACCATGCCACCTGTTGGCCCTGTAAGATGGGCTTTTGTGTATTATTATTATATTAGGTTTTGCCATAGGGTGCATGTACTCACCAGAGAGACACAAAGAGAAGAAAAGTGAGAAATCACCCACACACACACCTCCCAAAGGGGTGGCCTCACTACAATCCCATCTCTCTCATTTTCCTCCAGCATTTTGGGCACATCTGCACACACACCCAGCGTGATTTTCAAGCCACCAGGTCCAGGACTCAAACCACAGTTGGCCATGTGGGAGTCCAGTACTGTAACCACCATGTTACCTGTTGGCCTCTTTAGTGTATTACTTTAATCCAGTTTAGTGGTTTAATTTTCATGAGGGTCTAGCCAGATAACCAATCCTGGGAACTTAGTTTGTCCTAATTCCTCTGCTTTTCTTCAACACCCTCTATGCTTCCCTTTTCTCTCCCTCAAATGCACGTCTAAGTCCTGTGACTGCCCTTTTGCTCCTGCCGCTTTATTTTCATTATCGTTGTCTTAGAGTTCCATATTTTCCTGAGTGTGGAAAAAATTATAAATATGTGGAAAGGATTATAAAGAAAAGACTTTATCAAATAATTGTTTTTGCTGTTAACATTTATAGACCTTTCCTCTCCTTAAAAAATGGGTAAAATATAAAAATAGTTATATTAGAATTTGGAATAGCAGTGATTTTTTTTTCTTTAGAAAAATAACTTAGAATGGTCATGGGGCCAGCCCCATTGTGCAGCAGTTAAGCACTATCAACAGGGAATCAGATCCCATATGGCCAACTGCGGTTCAAATCCTGGACCTTATGCCTTGAAAAAAAAAACATGAGGCGTGTGTGTGCGTGTCCAAAATCATGATGGTTTGGAGGAGTGGAGGAAGTAGGATTGCAGTGTGACCACCCTTTCTTGGGGTTCTTTCTCTCACTCACTCTCTCTGGTGAGCGTCCAGGTACTCCAGTAGTTAAAAAAACAAAGAAGGAAAATGCTTGTGCTATGGAAGACCTTATATTTGTTTTTGATCCTCAGGTTTGGTTAACTAAATTATACTTTTCAGTTCATTGCATACTACAAAATTTATTAAATGAACTCAGCTGTGATTAAAATTAAAATGTGTCTTGTTATATTAATATATGAAAATTGGTTTTGTCTTATAATAATACTACAATATTATAAATAATCTTTTACATGCCTGTAGGGGACTAATGAGGAATTTAGAAACATTTGCATATATTTTCCTTAAATAGTAATTTTGTTTGTAAGCAACAAATATGTATATATGTTCATGGGTATTTATACTATGAGTTTGTTTGTTTGTTTTAGTTTTGCTATAGGGGTGCATGTGTTTGCCAGAGAGAACAGAGAGGTAGGGAAAATGAGAAATCACCCTCCTAGGGGGCATGGCCACAGTCTCTTCTCCTCCATTCTCCCCTTGGGATTTTGGGCATGTGCACACATGCACCTGGTGTGATTTTCAGGCCACCAGGTCTGGGACTTGAACTGTGCAGTAGGTCATGTGGGATCCAGTGCCTCAACCTCCATGCCAGTTCTGGCATGAGAGATGTTTTCAGTGTATCTTTGTTAGCCAATAAGAGTATGAATGATTTGAGACACTGTAGTGTTTTAAGTTACTAAAGCTAACTTTTTCCATTTAGAAAGTCCCATTATAGCAAGTACTGCTACAACAAAGGGCTGTAACAATTGAGAGTTCTTTATAAAAGACACACCTTCTGCTCCCATGTCCCAGCATGATGATTTTAGTAACAGGTGTGGAGATCTAGTAGCCAAAGTGTTTTTATAATCTTATGCTGCCAACTGATAACAATTCATGCATTTCTTTGATCTTTCCTATGTGAGTTTTTATAAATACTCAATTTGTACTGTAAAATATTTAAATTTTATGAATTTTTGCAGAGTTCTACTCCCATAGAAAAAATTGAATGTAAGGTAAAGACTTTAACATGGCATTTAGCTAGTATAAAGCTCACTACTCTTTCTGTGCCCTTTCTTTTTTTTTTAATTTGGTAGAAGGTGATATGTTTACCAGAGAAAGACGAAGAGGATGTGAGAGAAGGCACCGCTCAATGGAGTGTGGATACTCCACAGTCTTTCTCCATCTTGGGATTTGGGGCATTTGTGCACAGGTGTGCAGCATGTTTTTCAGGCCACCAGGGCGGGTTTGAACTGGACAGCTGGCCATTTGGGATTTGACTCCCTTAACACCTGGACCACAATGCTGGACTGGACTGTCTTTATTCTTGATTGTTCTACTTGGAACAGATATCCATGGATGTTTTCCCACAGCTTGTAATCATCACAGTATTGCTATCTTTTGCTTCAGGAAGTCTGAACAAGAGTTGGTCTCAGGGCAAGTGGGTGGTGTGGTAGTTGAGGCTCTGGACTCCTGCAGGGCTGACCGTAGTTCCAGTCCCAGACATGGCTTTTTTTTTTTTTTTTTTTTTTTTTGAGAGAATTTTGCGATAGGGCATGTGTGCTCACTGGAAAGACAGAGACAGAGAGACAAAAGGCAAGAAATCACCTCCTAGGGGGGATGGCCATGCCACAATCCCTTCTCCTCCACTCTCCTTTGGGGATTTTGGGCACACATGCACACATGCGAGGTGTGAGTTTCAAGCCTCCAGGTCTGGGACTTGAACTGCTGTCGGCCATGTGGGAGTCCAGTGATGTAATAGTCATTATGCCATCTGCTGGTCCCCAGACCTGGCATCTTGCTTTCTCACTTTCTCTCTCTTACTCTCTGTCTCTGGTGAGTGAATGTACTGTATAACACATTTAATTAATTAATTAGTTAATTAATTAATTATTGAAAAAATCACTCTCTACTAATTGTTGACAGTCTTTTGATTTCAGCAGAAGTCAGGGTTTGTTGATATTATTTATTTGTTGTTATATAATGAAAGTCTTTATCAAAGTAAGTCTTCCCTCATAAAAGTGAATTGGCTTTTATTTATGTAAATTTCTCTTTCTCCTTTTAGGTTTTTGCTATAGGACATATGTGCTTGCTTGGAAGACAGAGATACAGTGAGAGGAAAAGTGAGAAATCACCCCTACCCCCGACCGGGGGCAGTGGCCACACTGCAATCCCTTCTCCTCTGTTCTCCTCTTGGGATTTTGGGAGCGTGATTTTCAAACCGCCAGATCTGGGACTCAAACTCTGGTCAGCCATGTGGGAATCCAGCACCTTAACTACCACACCACCTGCTGGCCCCTTATGTAAAATTGTTAAATAAATTCTATTAATTGCTTTCTTCATGGGGAAATTCAGTATCCTTAATAATATAGTCCTGGGACCAGCAGGTGGTATAATGGTTAAGGCGTTTCATGGACTCCCACATGGTCAACTGTGGTTCGAGTCCTGGACCTGGCAGCTTGAAAATCACACTGAGTGCAAGTGTGTGCATATTTAAAATCCCTAGGGAAGACTGGAGGAGAAGGGATTGCGGTATGGCCATTTTCCCAGGGGTAATTTCTTGCTTTTTGTATTTCTGTCTCTCCAGCAAGTGCATACGCACTATAGCAAAATCTCTAAAATAAGTGAATAAATACAAGCATACAATCCTAAAATAAAGTTGTTGCATATTGGAGAAAGGCAGAATGATTATGTTGTTATGGCAACTCAGTTGGGGAAAATGAAAACAGATAAGCTGCATCCTGTTGTCATAGCAACCATAGTTGTACGAATGATTAAAGCTGGTCTAGAAAGGATGTATTGTAGTGTTAGTTCATTGGAATAAAAAGTATGCGGAAAGACAGAATTGATTTTAGACAAAAGTTCCCTCTGGTGCCACAAGTTGCTAATACCACTGTGTACAGACAGATCTCTGTCCTTCTGGATTATATTTCAACTCAGTTTGATTGCTCTAGATCATGTTGATATAAAGGAAAGATAAGTGTTATAACTGCATGAAGCACTAGTGAATAAAGTTTTTTTTAGTAGTAAATTTAGAAATAAGTAAAAGTAAGAAAAAAAATTTATTGAAAATGCCTTTAAAAAATCTTGTTTACCTTTTTCTCTTCCTCTTTCCCCCACTTCTCTCTCAGTGCTTAATTTTCATTCTGTTCAATCCTCTCGTTGTATCATTTAGTCTTACGCGCTGAACTGCGACATGCACATCTAGCATCATGGCCATTGGTTAAGTGTCAAGGGCAGCATTATGACCGCCTTTGACCAGATAAGTGTAAGCCATCATATAGGTGTGAAGAAATTTATTTCAGCTCGGTCTTTCCAACTTTGTCTGTAATCAAAGCTTCCTAAGTTTTTTTTGAAATGCCATTCTTTCTTTCCCAATTCTCCCTTCCCATCATGGCAGAACATTTCATCCCAGTGGAGCGGAGACATGTTAGGAATAAACCTGATGAGATCCGTGCCTTTGTGCAGCAGCTGGCTACTGGCGCAGGCTTTTGTGGTAATGGAATCGGCATCTCTGTATCAGAGTATTGATCCACTGCCTGGTAGGTGCTGTGTAAAAGAAGTATTCCAGTAACAGTGTATTAAAGTTGCTTAAGAGCAGTTTATATTACAAATGAGGTGGGAAGATGGAGTGCTGCAGGGCTGGATACATGCTGCAGATACCCGTAAAAACTGAGAATTTTATCTAAAAACCCATGTCAGAATTTCTTTTTTTTTCTTTTTTTTTGAGACGTTTTCGCTATAGGGTGCGTGCGCTTGCCAGAAAGAGAGAGACAGAAAGCGAGAAATCACCCCACGGGGGGATGGCCACGTCGCAATCCCTTCTCCATCCTCCTCTTGGGATCTTGGGCACACACGCACACGCACCCGGTGTTAGTTTAAGCCACCGGGTCCAGGACTCGAACCACTGTCAGCTACGTGGGAGTTCAGCGACATAGCCATTACGCTAACTGCTGGTCCCTCGTGTCAGAATTTCTGTATTATCATCCACATTTAATTGGAAATAGTTCAGCATTACCTGAGCATGAGCTGCCCATACTAATAACCCTTCTGCTCTTTAGTGGAGATTTTTATATTTAATATTTCTGTGCTGTAGTTGAAAACGTAAACACAAGTCAATTATGAAAAAGAATATTGGCTGCCTATAGAACACTGTTGGTAAAGGAATCCATTGAATATTTTCAGTCAGAACTCAAATATTAATGTTGCTTTTGTTTATGCATAAGTTGATTTTCCCAAATAGCCTCTTCCCTTTAAACATAGCCTGGTTTTCCTGGCTAGCCAAAATCTCTCCTTTCATGTAGGATTAGGGAAGAGACAAAAAACAGGAGATGGAGAAGGGGAAGCAGAGAGAGCAAGAGTGATTTTTTTCTTTTAAGGATTTATAAAGAACGTACTCCTTTTCACTGTCATTTAGTGCTGGTGGATCATATATGACTCATGTCTTAGGTCACATAACATACAAGTAAAGGTTCCTATACCCAGCAAACAGCGTATCAGAAAAAGATGCCATTAGCAAATTAGCCACTGTTTTGAGTTTGTAAATGGACCCTGGCCCCAAGTGCCTGTGTTCCATTGTGCCTAGAATTTGTAGCACTATTGGGCTGTAATAGTGCATGGATCTGAATCTTCCTTCTGGCTTATCTTGGAACAGAAGTTTTAAAAGCTTTAATAGTTTGTGAATCTATTAGAAGGTTTATATTAAAATCCGATGCACTGATGTTTAGATTGGTGGCCCAAAGTGAGCAATATCATCAGGTTGTGCATTTTCGTTCTCCTCGTTTGAGTCTTGGCTTAATGATAAATTGGATTAGAAGATCAGGTATCGTATTTTCCTGGAAGAAAAAAAAAATATTAGGCATACTCATCACTTTCCATTTCACAATTTCTTGTCACATTTCACTTACTTGAGAAATATTAATTTTGGATCCTTCCTGTGAATATGTAACTCTTAACACTAATGTCCTGAGAGAAAGGAGAATTTCTTATCTAACCACAGTAATAACCACACCATCACAGAAAATGTCCTCCCAACATATCCAGCAATCGAATAACCAATAAACCTATCTATTCTCTTGCTAAATTCCATAAACTGGATGGGAAAGGTAAATAATGTTCATTTTTGTTACTTGCCAGGGAACATGACACTTGGTCTTTGAAATGGTTATTTATTTCATATATTGTAGCTGCCAATCAGTCAGTGATTTGCACATAGCGAAGTAAACACACTGCTGAAAACGTTCCTTCTCTGCACGGGTCTGTGCTGCCTAGGAAATCAGATGTAATGTGGTTGCATTTATTTATGTAGGTATTTATTCTCTTTCTAATGAACAAGTAATTTTCTTTTCCCTATTCCTGCACAAAAGTTAAATTAAGGAGTACCCAGGAGAACTGGGAAACTTGGTTCGTAGTCATCGAGATACTGTTTGATATCAGGGGATCCTTTCATAAGTGGAGTTTTCCCTCTCCTTAAGAGGAAAGCTCCAGGCAGCTCCCTTTGAGTTCATTGTTAGAGCAAACACATGTAGAAGATGGTGCTCCATCCTCTAGGCTGTTTGTTCCCTTTCTCTGTCAAAGGATTTATGGTGGCTTTTGCCCTTTTTGCCTGGTAAGTGAGAGACGAGCTCTAATCTCTCGTATGGCAGCCAGCCTGGCCTTACTATGTGGATTATTAACATGGCACAGCTCTGTCGAGTCATACAACTGCTATAAACAAACGTGGAAATGAGTGGGGTGTGGGGTGGGGGGAGTGTAGCAGACACCTCTCATCAAAATGGGGCTGGGACCAGCAGTTACCGTAATGGCTATGTCGCTGGACTCCCACGTAGTCGACCGCGGTTCGAGTCCCGGACCCGGTGGCTTAAACTCACGCCGGGCGCGTGTGCGTGCGTGCCCAAGATCCCGAGAGGAGAATGGAGGAGAAGGGATTGCGGCGTGGCCATCCCCCCTGGGGGGTGATTTCCTGCTTTCTATCTCTCTGTCTCTCTCTGTCTGTCTGGCGAGCGCACGCGCCCTATAGCAAAAACCTCTCCAAAAAAAGAAAAAAAAAATGGGGTTCTGTTTACTCCTCTAGTTAACAATATATTGATATATTATTATTATTATTATATATATCTTTTTTTACCCCTTCTCTTCTCCTTTTCCTTCTCCGTTCCTTCCTTTTTCTCTTTTCCTACCCTGTGTCTTTCAGAACTACAGAGAGCTTAATCCTCCCAGTGAACACTGTGATCATTTGAAATTAGTGTACAGGCCAATTCCACATCATCACAAATGGTTGTGTGACCCCACGATGCCCAAGCCTCAGCTGGTGGCCTAGTTATTTCAAATAATATTTAATGCAATAAATTCTAGGGCAATGAAAGAATTTGGACAGTCCCTTAGAGCTTATTGCAATGGGATTTGAGTTGAATTTAGTGCAATGGAATTCCAGAATAACCAAATCATTTTTTTATGGTGTGATTTTAAAAGTCTAAGTGCAAATAGAGGTGACTGAGTTTATAAATCCTAATCTGAGCTAACTGCAGTTTTACTCTTACCAAATAATAAACAAGCACTTCAAAAATAAGACATTTTCTTTAGGTGATATTTATTAATGTGGTACAGAAAGTATGACATCCTCTTTGTAAGGTACCACCTAACTATACATTTATATGCTAAACCGGGTGGTTTCCTGTAGATGGGTTTTAAAATGACTTTTTGATACAGGAAATGTGGTATGTAGGCATTATGATGATGCTCTGCCATCTGCTAATGTTTAACTTTTTTTCTGAGAGATATTTTTGCTATAGGGCATGTGTGCTTGCCAGAGAGACAGAGACAGAAAGGGAGAAATCACGCCCCAGGGGGAATAGCTACGCTGCAAACCCTTCTCCTCCATTCTCCTCTCAGGATTTTGGGCATACACACACATGCGCTGACCACCATGAGTTTTAAACTGCTGGATCTGGGTCTGGGATTCGAACTGCAATTGACTACATGGAAGTCCAGCAATGTAACCATTACACCATCTGCTAGTCCCTAATGTTGAATTTTTTATATGATTAAAAACAATTGTTCTTATTTTGTTTTTTTCTTATTCACCAAACATACAGTGAAATCAGCCATAGACCAGGTAGTTAGAACTTAACTGTGCTTATATAAATGGAAGAAAAATAAAACACAGATATTTGTGAATTGAAAAAACCAGAATGGTGAAGTTAGAAAAATTTGGTTTTTGCACTCTGGAGTTTTAGTCTCAAGCTAGTGGTTTTTAAAAGCTTTTGTTTCCTCTACTGAAGCAGAATAGTGAGAATGTTTTTATAGAAAGTTATGGGAAAAAAGTCTATGTATTAATTTGCTTTGGGTCATTCTATTCTCTCTGGTATATTCATAATTAGGAAGGCCTTTTTAAGATCGTGTTCTAGTCTCACAGGTACACAGCTACTCCATATCTGTTGAATCTAAATTCATATGTGAGGAGGTTATGTTTTTATAAAGCATATTATTTACACAATTCACTGGAATGGCTCCTTTGGAAGTTGGGTGGCTCTCTTATGTAATTATGTACTTAGTAACCCTGCTCTACACAGCAGTAGAAATTCAAGTAAGAATAATTTACTGCTTATGCATAGTTATTAGAATTTTAAAGCATTTGTTTGTTCAAAATTCTAGTTTATCAGTGTTATATTTGACTAATTGCATACTTAATAAATAAAAATGAATAAAATTTATTTTAGAAGGCAGCCAAGTTTGAATTTTAACAATTCTAAATAAGCATCTAGAGCCATCTCCTTCCCTTTTTATTTAAAAGGATTTCTATCCCTTTAGTCCAAGTTTTGTGGTAAAACTAAAAATTCCTTCTAAAAAGTCTATATTAGAAGTGTTATAGATTGACTTAAATCAGATTGTGGAATTTCATTGCAGTAAGATACTATTAGGAATATATGTATTTTTTAAGGATTTTTTTTTCCATAGTGCATGCACACTCACTAGAGAGAGAGAGAAAGAAAGTGAGAAGTCACTCCCACCACAATCCCTTCTCCTCCATTCTCTTGGAATCTTGGGTATGAAGGCATGTGTGTCCCATGTGATTTTCAAATCTCTGGGTCCTGGACTCAAACTATCGTCAGCCATGGGGGAATCCAGCACCTTAAACACCATGTTAATATATTTTAAAAACGTATTTTCCAGAGTCCATGTGCATTTTGCCAGCGAAACAGAGAAGGAGAAAGCACTCCTGAAGGGGAGTGATCACGCCACCATCCCTTCTCTTTTCTCCATCCTGTTGGGAGTTTGGGCATTCATGCACTCACAGTCTTAGTGTTTTTCAAATTATGGGGGTTGGGATTCAAACTGCACAGTTGGCCGTGTGGGATCTAGCTCCCTTGCCCACCAGGCCATGGCGCTTGCCCACTATTAGAAACATTAACCTGTCCGTTTTACCAGTGAAGAAGCCGAAATAGAGTCAGCCAGGTGGTGTAGTGGTTAAGGTGGTTACATCTCATATGGCCAACTATGTGGTTCAAGTCCTGGACCTGGTGACTTCAAAAGCATGCCTGGGTACCTATGTGTGTGTGTGTGTGTGTGTGTGTGTGTGTGCCCAAAATCCCAAGAGGAAAATGGAGGAGAAGGGATTGCAGCGTGGTCATCCCCCTTGGGGTTTGATTTCTCACTTTCTCTGTCTGTCTTTCTCTCCCTGTCTCCGGTGAGTGCACACACCCAGTAGCCAAAAAGCAGAGAGAGAGAGAGATGCCCAAGTAATTAAGTGAATGCTCAAGGTCATACGATTGGTTTGAGGACAAGTCTGCAGCAGAATTTAATGACTTAGCTCCTTAGTGCCATACCTTTTTTCGGTTGTCATAATTTAACAGCTGATTTCACTAGGAATTTTTTGAACACTTCTGCTGTATGTGCAACAGTAGAGTAGGCATCCAGAAGTGTTTTTATAAATTATTTAATTTAATTATCATTTATTTAAATTTGACCAGAGAGAGAGGGAGAGCACGGGAAAGCAAGCCACCAGGTCTGGGACTCGAATTGTGGCCAGCTATGTGGGAGTGCCCAGCACCTTAACCACCACAGCACCTGCTGGTCTCCATTCAGAAGTTTTAAGAATAGTATAAGTTTATATAGTGTAGCAAAAATGATGTCAAACTACTAATATTTTATATTTTTTTCTGCTAAAGAATTATTTTTAAAATTTTATTTACTACTGTTATTTTAAAATTTGTTATAGGGCACATGTTTTCACCAGAGAGAGGGAGAGAAAGTGAGAAAAGCAGCTAGGTCTGCGACTTGAACCACACTTTGCCACATGGGGTCCAGCATGTTAACCCATGCCACCTGCTGATCCCAATGTTTTACATTCTTAAGAATTCTTCCATGAACAACAGAGAGGAGAGCTCTCAACAGGGTCTTGACATCATAGTCTACCCTTAGCCTCAGAGAGCCCCCAGATGATGTTCACACTCATACCTGGTGTACTCAGGAAAGTCTCTGGACACAGACGTCAACCTGGAACCTTCCCATGTTGACAGCTTCAGTTTTTGTTTTTTTGATTTTAAGAATTATTTAATTTTTTGTTTATTCATGAATTTATTTATTACGCTACCAGGTCCAGGATTCAAATCGTGGTTGGCCATGTGGGAATGTCCAGTGCCTTAACCACCACTCCACTTACTGGCCCCAGTGTTGTTTTTACTGTAGTCCCCCCCCCCCCTTTTACAGTTAAATACTAATTCATGTAGTGTTTCTGAATCTTAACATGTAGTAGTTAAAACTTTAAATCTCATTTTTTCTAGTAGACTATAATTTCTTTAAAGGTAGTGATTCATGTAGATCTCAAAACCAAACTAGTTTCATTTTGGAAATTTAATTTATTTTTTTCAAGCATTGTTGTCATTGTTGAAATAGGTGTGGCTTCCCATGTTGTCTACTCTGGGGATAATACTCATTTTAGAATTACATTTCTGTCTTCATCAGGTACTCTTGGTTTCAAGTAACACACTAACTCATTCCCCTCTTCCACAGGAAGGGGCAACTATTTCAGGTGTGTAGGGATAGGTAGCTCATGGAACCGAAGGGGAAGATGGACTTGGAGTCAGGCATTAGAATAGTTCTTATCAGAGAAAGAGAGAGAGAAAGTGAGGAATCACCCCCTCCAGGGAAGATGGCCATGCCACAGTCCCCTCTCCTCCATTCTCCTTTCAGGATTTTGGGTATACTTGCACACATGACTGGTGTGTTTTTCAGGCCTCTAGTTTCAGGACTTGAACTGTGCAGTTGGCCATAAGGGATCCAGCTGCCTTAACAACCACACCACTGGCTGGCCCAGTGTCTTTGTCTTTAAAGTTAATTCTGTGTCATTTTGGTATTGGCATCTGTTGATGCCAATTGAAAAGTTCACTCTTTGTGGCATGCCAAATAATTTTTGGGTGATATTCTTGACATTTTTTTAATGAATTATTTAACTTTATCAATGTTATTATTATTTTTAATTTTACCAGAAAGAGGGGGAGAGAGAAAGGGGGAAGTGAGAAAGCAAGCCACCAGGTCCAGGACTTGAACCATGATCAGCCATGTGGGAGTACAGTGCCCTTAACCACCATACCACTTGCCAGCTCCTCCTTGACATTTTTAATATTACAAGACTGTCAGTTTTGTTTAAATCCTATTAAAATGCCAGTGCTTTTGTTTTATCAGGCACTCAGTGCAGTTTGATTGGTCTGTGAGTTTAAGTAGCTATATGTAGAGTTGTGATTTCAATGTCTATTGTGTTTCGAAAGCCTTTGCAGTGCTGTTGAGATCTGTTCCATGTGTATGTCACCTGGGAGCCAGTCTGGGATCTGCGGAATAGTCTGTCTTATAGTTCAGTTCTCAAACTTGCTGTTTGGGTGTAATCCACCCGTGTGCAGCTTGGGGGTGAACACAGGAGTTCATTAACTTTATGGGGTTGCGGTTTGGAGCTCTTCCCTCTCCATGATCTCTCCAGTGCTATCTGGTTCCCTGGGGCCTCCTTTTTCATTCTTCCAGCCAGAAGGCAGGGCTTATTTAAACCTGCATATGTTATTACATCTGGGTCTAAGTGATGGGATGATAGAGAGGAGGGGAAAAAAAAGGAATGAAATTTCGCCTCTTTTAGCAGCACAGTTTCTCTGGTGAAAGAGGAAAATTACCCCATTTCAGAGTTTTAGGCTCCTGGGTCTCTGCTTCTGCTGTAGCAGATCATGGGGTTGCTGGGAGAGAATGTAGAGATTTTTTTTTTTTTTTAAATGAGAGATTTGTCCCGTTCTCTGAGTGTTAGGATACTCCTTCCTTTACTTCTTGAACTACAGTAGAACTAGAGGGCTTTTCCTGGAGCTCTTTTTACCTATACCAATCACACTTCTGACTTTCAAGCCTCAGTCTGTACTGGTGGATACTAAAGAATAAAAAAGGAAAATTCATTGTCGGTTCAGTGTTACGTTACCGTCTTCTCCCCTACCTACCTGTTGCTGTTCACTTTTCAGAGTCCACAGATGGCTACTCATTTTTAGAAGTCACAGTCAGTGGGAGGTTCAGGAGGGATTGTGCTTATTCTGTTCCACCTTACGTGGAATCAGAACATCTTCTAGTTATTTTAAAAATCTCTCAGGAACCAGCAGTTAGCGTAATGGTTATGTCGCTGGACTCCCACGTAGTCGACCGCGTTTCACGTCCCGGACCCGGTGGCTTAAAACTCACGCCGGGCGCATGTGCGTGCGTGCCCAAGATCCCGAGAGGAGAATGGAGGAGAAGGGATTGCGGCGTGACCATCCCCCCTGGGGGGTGATTTCTCGCTTTCTGTCTCTATGTCTGTCTCTGTCTGTCTGGCGAGCGCACGTACCCTATAGCGAAAACCTCTCAAAAAAAAAAAAAAAAAACATCTCTCTAAAATTTCTTTCTTCCACAAAGAGAGAGTACAGGCACGCCCAACAGGGTCTTTACATAGTGCTCCACCCCCAGTATCAGCCAGCCAGGATCATGGGCACGTGTACATCTGACATGACAAGGAGATCTTGGGACGTGAACCTGGAACCTTCCTATCTGCTTCAGCATCACAGAGCGTTGCATCACTGCTGTGCTACCGCAGTTGGCCCCTAGTTATCTCTTTGATATTGATTATGCTAATCAACAGCATACTTTGTGCAAGTTATCTGCTGAACTTACTTCATATCCCATCTTAAGATCTGTTGGTCAAGTGTAGCAGTGTGCTTGAAAAGACTGTGTACACCACAGTGATGGGTATGGTGTTCTAGATAAGTCCTTAGGTCAGGTCACTTACTGTGCTCATTTCTTTTTGCTTCTTCTATGAAGTTGCTGAGAGAGGGTTGATAAAAATCTCAAACTATCATCATGGATTTCTGTGTTCTCCTTTTAGTCTGTGTATTTGCTTTTTATGTTTTAATTTTTTGTTACTATTAGTACATGGACTTTTAGGATTCTACTTGATGAATTGACCCCTTTAGCATTATGAAATAACCCTCGTTACTGCTCATATTCTTTGTTCAAAGTATAGTTTGATGTGAATAGAGATGTTCTAGCTTTATGATAGCTTTTTTTTTTTTTTTTTTTTTTTTTTTTTTTTTTTTTTTTTTAATTTGCCAGAGGATACCTGCATTTGGAGGGGGTTTCAGGGATGGTGAGAGAGCATCCGCAATGGGGAACAGTCATACTTCAATCTCTTCTCCTTCATTTCTCCCCCATTTTAGGATTTTGAAGGTATGTTACTTGTGCCTGGCATGTTTTTCAAGCTTCCAGGTCTGGGACTTAAGCCATGTAGTTGGTCATACAGCCGTCTCAACCACCATGCCACTGGCTGTCCCATGATGGCATTTTTTGCGATGTATCTTTGCAAGTTTTTATTTATTTATTTATTTTTGGGAGAGGTTTTTGCTGTAGGGCGTGTGCACTCGCCAGAAAGACAAAGATAGACAGAAAGTGAGAAATCGCCCCCCAGAAAGATGGCCATACCACAATCCCTTCTCCTCCATTCTCCTCTCGGGATCTTGGGCACACTTGCACACGTGCCCAGTGTGAGTTTTGGCCTCCGGGTCCGGGACTCGAACCATGGTCGATCACATGAGAGTCCATTGATATAGCCATTACGCCAACTCTAGTCCCTTATTTTGCTTTTTAATTTAGCTGGACAATCTGTCTTTTGGTGTTTAGTCTTGCACTGTCCAATAGAAATATTAGCCACTAATGCTAAGTAAACACACAAACACACACCACATTTAGTATTCATGAAATGTTTGGGGACCGGAAGTGTCTCAGATTTCAGGTTTTTTTTTTAGATTTTGGAAGATTTGAATACCCATAATGAAATACTATACGGATGGGCCCCAAGTCTAAACATGAAATTAATTAACATGTTTTATGTACATCTATACACATAACCCGAAGGTAATTTTATGCCATATTTTTGTATTGCAGAATTTTTCTTTCTTTCTTTTATTTTTTAAAAACATTTATTTTAGGGACCAGCAGTTAGTGTAATAGCTATGTCACTGGACTCCCATGTAGTCGACTGCTGTTCGAGTCCCGGACCTGGTGGCTTAAACTCACACCGTGCGCGTGTACATGCGTGCCCAAGAACCCGAGAGGAGAATGGAGGAGAAGGGATTGTGGCGTGGCCATCCCCCCTGAGGGGGTGATTTCTTGCTTTCTGTATCTTTCTGTCTTTCTGGCGAGCACACACGCCCTATAGCAAAACCTCTCCAAAAAAAAAAAACAGTTGTTTTATTTAACTTTATTTTAATTTGACCAGCGGAGGGACAGAGTGAGAGAGAGAGAGGGAAAGTGAGAAAGCAAACTGCCAGGTCTGGGACTCGAACCATGGTTGGCCATGTGGGAGTCCAGTACCCTTAACTGCCACACCCATCTGCTATCCCCAAGATTTTTTTTTTTTTCAAAGAATAATTTTATTCATTAACATTTTTTTTTTTTAAATGACCAGAGTGAGAGAAAGGGAAAGTGAGAAAGCAAGCTGCCAGGTCTGGCACTTGAACTGTGGTCAACCACGTACAAGTCTAGCATCTCAATTACCATGTCACCTGCTGGCCCCGCAGTTTTTTTAAAATGTAGGTGTTTCTTCTATGAGACAGGCAAAAGAAGAGAGAGAAGTGCTCCAATAGGGTCTTCATGCCATGATTCTACCCCCTCCAGCCCCATCCAGTCTGGGTCACATGTACATGCCTGGTGTGCACAGGGATGTCTTAGGATGGACACCCAGAACCATCCCATGTGGGTTCAATTTTATTCCTGCTGTGCTACTGTCTGGCCCCTATTGCAGGGACTTGACTACAACCTGTCAGATGAGATCAATTGTAGAATTTTCCATTTCTGGTGTCACGTTAGCACTCAAAAAGTTTGGGATTTTGGAGTATTCTGGATGTCTTGTTTTTTGGACTAGGGAATGCTCAACCTGTAATTTTAAGTTCCCCTTAAGCCACATCAAAAAAGTAAAAATATGGTGTAGTGGCAGTAAGCAGATGGTATGGTGGTTAAGGCACTGGATTCCCACATGGCTGACTGCCGGGCATGTGTGCGTGTATGCCCAAAATACCTACAGGAGACTGAAGGAGAAGGGATTGCAAGTGTGGCCATTCCTCCTGGGGAGGACTTATTTTTCATTTTCCCTCTCTCTGCCTGTTTCTGTCTCTTTCTTGTGAGTACGTGTGCCCTATGCCAAAAACTGAAAAAAAAAAAAAAAAAAAAAAAAAAAGTATGGGCCCAAAGATAGTATGGTGGTTAAGATGCTGGATCCCCATATGGCCGGTTGTAGTTCAAGTCCTGGATCCAGTGGCTTGAAAATCATGTTGGATGTGTGTGTTTACATTCCCAGAATCCCAAGAGGAGAATGGAGGAGATTCATCATTTCCTCTCTCCTTGTCTCTCTCTGGCAAGTCCCTGCTCCCTATGGCAGAAACTCCCACACACACACACCGAAGAAAAGAAAAGAAAAAAAGTAAAAATAAATGTTGAAATTTTCATGATGTGTGTTTTTTTTAACCCAGTATATCTAGGTATTATTTCAACATGTAATCAATATAAGGTTATTAATAATATATTTTACTTTCTTTTTTCCGTGTTTGCTAAGTCTTCAAAATTCAGTGGATATTTTAGTGGGTGTTTTACAATTAGACCACTTCTCAATTTGGACTAGAGATCATTGAAGTGCTTAGTAGCCACATGTGACTAATGATTACTAGACTGAACAGTGTAGATTTAGACCATTTACATTTAGTGTAGTTATTGATATAGTTACGATTAAATCAGCCATTTTGCTATTTGTTTTTGTTTGTGCTATTTGTTCATTTTCCTCTTAAATTTTTTCCCTGCCTTTTTTTGGATTAATTTTTAGTAGTCTATTTTATCTCTTTGATTGGCTTACTAGGTACCTTTTTTTTCGTTTTGATAGATGCTTTAGAGATTACACTATACATCTTAAAATAATAACTGAGGTGAAATTCACATAACATTAATTTTTAAAAATAATTATTTAATTCCACTTGTTATTATTATCATTTTTAAAAAATGTGACCAGAGAGAGAGACAGAGAAAGAAAGGGAAAGCAAGAAAGCAAGCTGCCAGATCCAGGACCCAAACCATGGTTGGCCTTGTGGGAATTCAGTGCCCCCAACTACATGCCACCTGCCGGCCCCATACATAACATTTAAAATATCTATTTTAAAGTAAACAATTCTGTCGTGTTTAATACATTCATGTTATGTAGGCATTAATTCCATGTTGATCCAAAACTTTTCCATCATTACACTAAAACTTATCACTAAACAGTTGCTTTTCACTGCTCCCACTGTATTTAGCCCCTATAATCACCATTCTGCATGCCATCTATATATATTTACCTATTCTTCATGTTATATATGTCCTTTGTGTCTGACCTCTTTCGCTTAGCATAATACTTTTGAGGTTTATACATGGTATACAATATATTAGTATTTTGTTTGTTTTATGGCTAAATAATATTCCATTGTATGTATTTATTAAAATTTGAATATCCACTTCTTGGTAAGCATTTGGGCTATATCTAACTTACAGCTTATTTATTTATTTATTTATTTATTTATTTATTTATTTATTTTAGATTTTTCTATAGGGTACCTGTGCTCACTGGAGAAAGAGAGAGACAGAGAGTTACAGAAAAAGGGAAAGTAAGAGATCTCTCCTGAGGGATTGGCCACTCTACAGTCTCTTCTTCCCCATTCTCCTCTTGGGATTTAGGGCATACATGCACACACACCAGGTGTGTTTCAAGCCACTCGGTCCAGGACTCAAACTGCGGTCGGCCATGTGGGAATCCAGTGCCTTCACCACCATGTTACCTGCCAGCCCCACTTTTGGCTTTTTTATTTTTTTTTTTTTTTTGAGAGGTTTTTGCTATATGGTGCGTGTACTCACCAGAAAGACAGAGAGACAGAAAGTGAAAAATGACCCTGTAGGGGGATAGCCACGCCGCAATCCCTTCTTCTCCATTCTCCTCTTAGGATCTTGGATAAGCACGCAAATGTGCCCGGTGTGAGTTTAAGCCACCGGGTCCGGGACTCGAACTGCAGTTGCCTACATGGAAGTCCAGTGACATAGTCATTACACCAACTGCTGGCCCCACTTTGGCTATTTTAAATAATGCTGCTATGAGAGTGTGCATACATGTATTTGAGTACTTGTTTTCAGTTCTTTTGAGCATATATGTAGAATTACTAGTAACTCTGTATTTAACTTTTTGAGGAACTGCCATCTGTTTTCCACAGTTGTTAAACAATTTTATGTTCTTAGCAGTGTACAAATATTTTATCTTCCTGTTGGGATTCTGGGCATGTACACACACATCCCCAATATGTTTTTTAGGTCACTGGGGCCAGGACATGAATAGTCAAGCATGTGCGATTATATTCTCATAAACACTAGGCCACAGGGATGGCCCCAGACTAGGGATTTGAGCTGTGGTTCCCATGTGGGATCCGACTTCTCTTGAGCAGCACATTACCTCTGTGTCATTGAACTAGCCCACCTACTTATTATTTTAAAAAGTTTTGTTAAGTTGCCAAAAGATGCATGCGCTCACTAGGGAGAGACCGAGATACAGAGAGAGAGAGGGAGAGGGAGAAAGCACTCCCCAGTGAGTGGTCACACCACAGTACCTTCACCATTTCTCCATCCTGTTGAGATGTCCACCATGCTTGCACATGTATGTGCCTAGATGTGCCTAATGTTTTTTTTTTTTGAGAGGTTTTTGCTATAGAGTGTGTGCACTAACCAGAGAGACAGAGAGAGACAGAGAGACAGAAAGCAAGAAATCACACCCCAGGGGTGATGGCCACGTCACAATCCCTTCTCCTCCATTCTCCTCTCGGGATCTTGGGCACATGTGCACACGCACCCAGCATGAGTTTAAGCCACCGGATCCGGGACTTGAACTGCGGTCGGCTACATGGGAGTCCAGCGACATAGCCATTACGCTAACTGCTGGTCCCTCTAATGTGTTTTTCAAGCTACTGGGTCAGGATTCAATCTGCAATTGGCCATGTGAGATCTGGTTCCTTCAACCACTACGCCATAGGGCTGGCCTAAAAGAAATTGAAAAATGAGTTATGAAAAATATTGCCCACTAAACACTCCAAAGAGAAGGAGGAGGGACCAGCAGTTAGTGTAATGGCTATGTCGCTGGACTCCCATGTAGTCGACCGCGGTTCGTGTCCTGGACCCGGTGGCTTAAACTCACGCCGGGCGCGTGTGCGTGCGTGCCCAAGATCCAGAGAAGAGAATGGAGGAGAAGGGATTATGGTGTGGCCATCCACCCTGGGGGGTGATTTCTCGCTTTCTGTCTCTCTGTCTCTCTCTGTCTGGCAAGTGCATGCGCCCTGTAGCAAAAACCTCTCCAAAAAAAAAAGAGGAGGAAAAGAAAGCACCCCACAATAGTGTGTAGTCACACTATAGTCCTTTTTCCTTCACACCTCCATCCACCAGAATTCTGGACACATGTGCATGTGTGCCTGGTGTATTTTTCAAGCCACTGGGTCTAAGACTCGAACAGTGGTCAGCCGTATGAGATCTCACTGTCTATGCATAGTACTTAACTACTGTGCTATGGGGCTGGCCCTGTTTCACACATTTTGTCCAATTTTCTTGTTTATGGTTGGAGGGTAAGTTTGAGATCCATTATTCTCTTGCGGTAAAAGTTGAAGTCTAGCATCTTTTATTCAGAATTTCTGTGTTATTTATTAATGTACTGGAAGTACTCATTTTCCATAGTTCTGATACTCACAAATTTCATTTTATTTTTTTTAAGCCTTTTGTCATAGGGTGTGTGCATTTGCCAGAGAGGGATAGAGAGAGACAGTGAGAAGGAAAGTGAGAAATCACTCCTTGGGGGGATGACCCATCAAATCCCTTCTCTATTCTCCTGGAATTTTGGGGCACACATGCGTTCACTGCAGTTTAATTAAACAGCACCAGTCCTCCAGCCACATGGTTGAAATTTCAGTTGCCATAGTATGTAACCGTGAATAACTAGGTAAAGCACGAAACTCATTGCTAGTTTTACAGTACACAGATTGTTGTATATAAAAACAGGCATTGGGACCAGCAGATGGTGTAATGGGTACATCACTGGACACCCATGTAGTCGACCATGGTTTGAGTCCTGGACCCGACGGCTTAAAACTCACTCTAGACAGATGTACATGCGTGCCCATAATCCCAAGCGAGAATGGAGGCGAAGGGATTGTGGTGTGGCCATCTCCCTGGGGGTGATTTCTCGCTTCCTGTCTCTCTGTTTTTTTGGTGAGCATACCCGCCCTATAGCAAAAATATCTCTCCAAAAAACAAAAACAGGTGTGCACTGTGATCAGTCGCTTCTCTCAAAGTCCGTAGGTCACTGCGCATCTTCTTCTTAGTTTATATAGAGACAATAGAATGTGTTGTCTACTCTCCCACTGTTAAGTATGTTTGATAGTTCACAAAAAGAGATAATCAGATATGGAAATTGGACTGGCTCCATGTAGCACTGCTCAAGAGAAGCTGGACCCCGCACATGGCCACAGCTCCAATCCTTAGCCACGTTGGCCTGAAATACACTGGACCTGTATGCGAATGCCCAGGATCTGGCAGTCTGTAGGACTGGGGGAAGGGAATCAGCATGAACAGACCCTGTAATGGGGGCTTGTGTCTCTTTCTTTCTCAAGGGCACATGTATACCCTCCATCTTGAAAAAAAATTAAAAAGAAATATGGCTTTTGATTAACAGAGATGAAACAAAGTAACAAAAAATGGACACTTTTATTGACACTTGACTGAAAGGTAGTGAAGTTATCCAGGAAATAAGTGACCATAGGAATATTGGCACTGCCACTATTTGGTTGACTCCCCAGATGTAGCCAGGGGATTGTAGTGAATTTACATACATGAGGAAAGCCACTATAGTGAGAAAGTTGTTGTCCCCGAGGAAAAACTTCACATTAAAGGAAACAAAAAACCTTTATATTAAAAGATCTCTTAGAAGGATCAGCAGGTGGAGTAATGGTTACGTCACTGGACTCCCACGTAGTCGACTGTGGTTCGAGTCCTGGCCCCAGTGACTTAAAACTCTCAGGTGTGTGTTGTGCGTGCCCAAAATCCCAAGAGGAGAATAGAGAAGAGATCACAATGTGGCCAGACCCTCTGGGGGGGGGGGTAATTTCTTGCTTCCTGTCCCTCTGTCTCTCCAGAGAGCCTATGTGCCCTATAGCAAAAATTGCTCTTTAAAAATAAAAAAGGATCTCTTGGAAATGTACCATAACATTGAAAATGTGGCCCAGCTTCATAGCATGGTGGTTAAGGGAGCTGGATCCCACATGGCCAACAATGCGGTTTGAGTCCTGGACCCAGCGGCTTAAGCAATATGTTCAGTACATGTATGCGCAGGTCCAAAATACAGAAGGAAGGGAGAAATGGAGAGGGGATTGTGGTGTGGCCGTTTCCCACTGGGCGGCGGCGGGGGAGGCGGGGAGGGCGTTGCTTTCTTTTTTCTCTCTCTCCATCTCTGGTGAGCGTATATGCCATCTAGCAAAAAAAGGAAAAGTACAAGGGATACAATGTTAGAAGTTTTCTGAGTGTAGATCAACAGTTTACCAAGGCAGAGAAGAAACAAACCCTCCTTTCCTATGTTTTAAGAATTTTGTGTGTCTTCAAGGGTTGTTTTTGACCCATCTTTTCTACCTTTTTCTTCCCAGGTCCAATTACATATATGTGCACATTTCACTATGTCACTTACCTCTCATATTCTTTCTAGTATTTTTCTGTCCTTTATTTCTGGTTTAGTTCAGTAATACTCTACTACTAATCCTCTTGTTTAGTTTTTCTCGCTAGCTTTGTCCTTAATCTCTTAAACTATCTAATGAATTCTTAATTTCAACTTTTTTTTTTTTTTTTTTTTTTTTTTTTTTTTTAATGTGCCAGAAGGCATGTGCACTTGCAGGAGAGGGGGGAAATGAGAAAGTACCCTCCATGGGAAACCATCATACCACAGTTCTGTTCTCTCTCCCGTTGGGATTTTGGGCACACTTGCACTCAGGCCTGGCATATGTCACAAGCTACTGGGTCTGGGACTCCAACTGTGCAGTCATTATGTGGGACCCATCCACCTTAGCCACCATGCCATGGACTGGCCCTATATTTTTAATTATAGGATTTCCATGTTACTATATATTTTAAATTATATTGGGTCATTAGAAAGGTCATGATACGTTTTTGCATAGAAAAACAAAAAGGTAGGTCATGACTTTTCCAACAACCCAATAGATTCTAGTTTTTTCATATAACTTTTCATGTTTTCTTGTATTTTCTTAAATATCTTAAATATGGTTATTTTAAAGACTGTATGTGTGATAAATTTAATACTTTTCACTTTGGGTGTTGTTTGGCTTTTAAAAATTATGTTAATAGGGGCCAGGAGGTGGCATGGTGATTGAGGTGCGGGACTCCCACATGGCCGACCATGGTTCAAGTCCTGGTCCTGGCGGTTTGCTTTCTCACTTTCTCTCTGTGTGTCTGTCTCTCTGTAGTAAATTTAAATAGTAATAATGATAATAACAATGATACGTGAAATTAAATAAAATAGTTCTTATAAAATTGTGTTAATATATACATAACATAAAATGCCATCTTAACTATTTTCAAGTGTATAGTTCAGTAGTTCAAGTACATTCACACTATTGTGCAACCAATCTCCAAATTCTTTTCATCTTGTAAAACAGAAACTCTCTACCTATCAATTCCTCATTCCTCCCACCTCCTCCCAACTCTTGAAACCCACCCCCAGTACTTTACGAATTTGACTGTTCTAGGTAATTTATAGAAACAGAATCATGTGGTATTTGACTTTGAAAAAATTATTTATTTAATTTCGTTTATTATTATTATTTTTAATTTGCTACAGGGCATCTGAATTCATCAGAGAGAAAGAAAGAGACAGACAGAGCAGGCCACCAGGTCTGGAACCCGAACTACAGTTGGCCATGTGGGAGTCCAGTGCCTCAGTCACCATGCCATGCCGCAGTCCTCCAAAAATGGAGAACTCCATTCTCCCCTCCTCCTCATTGCTGTTCTAGTTCTATATGGAAGCCTGCCTTCTTCACTCCACTAGGGTTCTGTCACCCCATTCTGGGCCAGCCTCTTGGGCACGCATGCTCAAGTACCTGGTGTGAGTTTCAACTCCCGCATTCGGCCATGTGGGAGTCCAGCGCCTCAGTCACCATGCCACTTGCTGGCCCTAGTATTTGGCCCACTTTCTGTGACTGGCTTATTTTACTTAGCATAATGTCCTCAAAGTTCATCCATGTGTGAGTTTCCTTCCTTTTAAAAAGTCTGAATACTATTCCATTGTATGGTTATGCCACGTTTTATTTATGCAGTTCCCTGTTGATTGACACTGGAGTTATTTCTAACTTTTGGTTATTGAGTTTATCTGTTTTTATTGCTTACCTTTTCTTGTTGTTTTATATTTTTAAAAATTTGGTCATTCGAGCCATTTGCTTTGAATGGTTGACTTTGTACTGAATGCTAGATTTTTAAAATGAGCATGTCAGAGACTCTGAGCAATATCTTTTTTCAGAGGAGATTTAATAGGCTATTCCAGCCTTTCACACTGGCCCCTGTGTCATTTTGACATGTGTTCACTATTCTTCGAAGGGTCCAAGCTTGTCTTTCCCTGCCTGAGCCCAGGAATTAGTCACTGTTCTAAGGAGCTCTGGTTCCTTTCAATGAAGAATGGTACTTAAAATCATTAAATATGCTCATTGACGTTAGGGTATTATTCTTCCAGGACCCTCTCAGTTCATAGACAGAGGTAGTTTGCGTATGCCTGTGTATACCTGTATGTACACGCATGCATCCATGTGTATAAAATTTACCTAGAAGTATTGTAAACTTTGAGCTTACAACAGCATGGGAAGTTCTAGTTCAGGAACATAGCAATCATTCTGTTTTCTTCCTTTCTGAACTGTTGATTCCTTTCTGATTGTGAGAACTCCAGCTCTCATGATCTATCACCCTATTTGATCAATCCTCCTTTTTAACTCATCTCCTTTGCTGACATCGTTTTCTCTTTCCCAACCCATACCTTACATGGATGCCCTCCTCACACCACTGGGACTCGACTGTCGCCTCTCCACCCTCATGAATGCCTTCATCTGCCCATGTGGGGACCTTACACTCCCCACCTCCCTGTGTGACCCTGCATGGATGGGAATGCCCTCCTTGTCCTCCTCCTCACTGCCGTTCTAGTCCTACGTGGAAGCCTGCCTTCCTCACTCCACTAGGGTTCTATCACCCCATTCTGGGCCAGCCTCTTGGGCAGGTTTCTTTTCCCCATCACTCTATTTAGGCCCTGAAACTCTGTGCCTTCCCTTCCCCCTCGGGGACATCCTTCTCATACCACTTGCCCTCTGAAAGCCATACTTGGCCATTGTATGACCCTCAGCACTCAGTGTGATGCCTGGTCACCCTGTGTGCACATAGTGGTGTCAAGCTGAATTGTGCCAGTAGGAAAAGGTAAGGGAGAGTGTTATCAGTTAAATTTTATTTGGGGGGAAAAAAAAAAACAGAACAAAACTCAGTAGTGGGCCAGCTGGTGGTGTGGTGGTTAAGATGGCTGGATCCCATCTTAATCCATGTGGCCCACTGCACGGTTCTAGTCTTGGGTCCGGCAGCCTGAAACACATGCTGAGTATGTGTGCGTGTGCGCCCCAAATCCTGGGCAGACAGTGGAGGAGGAAGGGTTTCAGTGCGGCCATCCCTTTGGGGGCGCTTTCTCACTTCCCTCTTCCTTATGTACTTCTCACTATTGAGTGCACACACCCTATAGCCAATTAAAACCAAACACAACCACCCCAAAACTCACTAGTATTTTGTAACACCAACCGTGTTCAACCTAGTGCATGAGAACTGAGAAATTGCTTCCTCAGTTCTGTAACCATTCCAGATTTTTACTTAAATACGAGAGATTTACTGTTTGCATCCAATGCATGAATTCTGAATGTGACCTCCCAAACTAATTCTAGTTTACCAGTGTTTGTCACTGCTACTGTCATTCTTCCAGTCATTCTAGTTCGAAATCTTGGCGTTGACTCTGACTCCTCCCCTTTCCTTATAGTCAGTCCTGTGGATCCTTCCTCTGATGGACACTTGTCTTCTCCACAGCCGTTGCTTTGGTGGTTACAACTGCCGCATAGATGGACTTCTTTTCTTTAGTTTCTATGGTCAGTCCGGTGCCCCCAAATACCTTTGGCTCTCTGTCTCTTAGTGAGGTCACTCTATATCTGACTTTCAAGTGCCATTTTTATGTAACACTATCCTAAATGGTGAGAATATTTAGTTTTGAATCCCATCTTCACTCTTGCTAGGTGCCCATCAACTTTCAGTAATATACTTGACCTCTCAGATCTTATTACCTTGCTAGATGGTTATAGAGGAGGATAAGGTAATGCATTGTGAAAGAGCTTTATACCTTCCAGTCTGGTTAGATCAGTCTCAGTAGAGTACTGTTTCATTAGTATTCTCATTCCATAAGCAAACAGTGCTTTTTTCTCTTTAATATGTAGTTCTGGCAGATCTCTCACAATTAAGCACTCATTTATTATACATCTACTCTAACCAGATACTGGAGAAGGAAAGATAAGACATGAATCATATCTTTAAGAAATACACTCTCAGAGAGGGCAAATATATAATTAACCTACAAATAGTAACAAGTGCTACTTTAAAGTTAAAGCCTGTGCCTGAACTTTTCTTTCTTCCTTTTTCATGAAAGGTTATTTATTTATTTATTCTGTGAGAGAAAAACAGGCACTCCGGACAGGATCCCCATGCCACAATCCACCTAGTCTCAGCTGATCCACATGATGGGTGGGCATGCCCAGTGCCCCCTGTGCTCAGGGAAGTCCTGGGATGTGAACCTAGGACCTTATCCATGTGGGTGAGATTGTGTTACCACTGTGCCACCCTCTAGCTCCAGGACTTTTTTTTTTTTTTGGAGAGGTTTTTGCTATAGGGTACATGCATGCGTTCACCAGAAAGACAGAGAGAGACAGAGAGACAGAAAGCGAGAAATCACCCCCCAGGGGGGGTGGCGACACCACAATCCCTTCTCCTCTAGTTTTTGACATTGCCATTTAGTCGCTTTAACCTCTCTGAACTGGTGTTTACTTTCCTGTTAAAGTAAAATGACTAATAAGGTTGTAATGTTTAAATGAAATAATGTATTTAAGGGATCCAACACAATGTCCGGCAAACAATATGCCTGATAAACTTTAGTTCTCTCACCTGTGTCCACTCTGCTAATGAAAACTAAATATTTGTTGATTCCATGATGTGTATTTTATAATGGCTTTCCAGAACATTTTGAAATGCAAGTGGCATTCATGCAAGTCTCTCCTTGATAATGGTGCCACCCTGTTTGTTTTCTCTTTGCAGTTTTTAGAACCCTTATTTTAATTTTACTCCAGCTGTGTGCAGTCAGGCCAGGCAGATGCGATTATCCTCGTGACAAGGGAATTTCGTTTTGGAGTGAACTAAATTGGGGTTCTTAAGAGGGGATCCCTGAATTTGTATAGGTGGAGTCTGAATGCATTGCATGGCCTATGGAATGCTGTAGTTCTCTCAGCCTGAATTTTTTAGTTGATATAGTAGTGAAAAGGGAATTCTTCTATTCCATGGCTTAAGGATACATAAACTCTCAATGCAGCAATCTTTTTATTGTTGATTATTATAGCTTCTATTACTCCTAGAAGTTGACCAACAGGGACCTGAGTTGAGGAGATTTTGTCATTCAGCTTTCATCTAGTAAATGCTGAGGCCAGCCCTTTGCCTGCAGGGCCCTCTATCAGTGAAGAGGCCCTGTGACATTACTCTAGGCAGCCAGTGTGGGGGAGGGGGAGGGGGAGGGCGCGCGCAGTCTGTGGGAGTGAGTTTGTGCCATTGAACCCCATGTGCTCTTGGACTGTATTCTTCCTGAAGCACTGGGGGCCTTTGCTGCAACATTTCCATCTTTTTTTTTTTTCCTTACTGCGTTCAGTAGGAAGAGATATATTCAGGCACCACCCCCTCCTCCCCATTTTTTTTTTCCAGGTCACCTATGGTTTTTAAAAGCTGGTGAATTCATTCATTAGAGTAACAAACTTCTGTTGTAATAAATTATTACAGTCTTTGATTTTGCAAAGGAGAGTCAGTGGGGTGATGTTAGGTGGACCAAGGTGAGGGAACAAATTCGTGTCGTGCTGACTGGGTTTGTGCAGAATGAAGATAACACCTACTAACTAAACTTTATTTTAGGTTTTCAAATTGCGTACAAGAACTATTTAAGGTACTCACAAGCTCTGTAACAGTTAATAGGAGTTAAATATTTAAGCCTGAAAATGTAGTTGCTGCATTGCTGCTTAGTTTAAAACCTGTTTGTTTGTTTGTTTGTTTGTTTTTAATTAAAAAATTTCAAGTATAGCGACCAGCTGTTGGCGTTATGGCTATGTCGCTGGACTCCCATGTAGTTGACCATAGTTCGAGTCCTGGATCCAGTGACTTAAACTCAATGCTGGGTGCGTGTGCGCGTGCCCAAGATCCTGAGAGGAGAATGGAGGAGAAGGGATTGCGGCATGGCCATCCCCCCTGGGGGGTGATTTCTGCTTTCTGTCTCTGTCTCTGTCTTTCTGGCGAGTGCACGCCCCCTATAGCAAAAACCTCTCAAAATTTTTTTTTTTCAAGTGCCAGAGGGTGCTTGTGAGATACATATATATATGTGTGTGTGTGTGTGTGTGTGTGTGTATATACGTGTGTGTGTGTGTGTATATATATATATATATATATAGAGAGAGAGAGAGAGAGAGAGAGAGAATGCATCCCCTCCAGTGGGGACATGGTCATGGTACAATCCTCCTCTCTTCCATTCCTCTCTCCTGCTGGAAATCTGGTTACACAAGCACACTCACTCTGTGTGTCCCTCAAGCTACCAAGGCCAGGACTCAAACTGTGGCAGCCATGTGTGATCCAGCTCCCGCAATTACTGTGCCACAGGCTTGCCTGAAAAATTGTAGGAGTTTAAATACATTTTGCAAGGAGAAACAGCAAAGGCAGCCCAAACTTACAGTGGAAAACTACATGCTTTGGGGGTATTTTTTTTGGGGGGGGAGAGGTTTTTGCTACAGGACATGTACACTTGCCAGAATGATAGAGACAGAGACAGAAAGCAAGAAATTACCCTCCAGGGAGGATGGCCACACCCCAGTCCCTTCTCCTCCATTCTTCTCTCAGGATCTTGGGCATGCACGCATTTGTGCCTGGTGTGAGTTTAAGCCACCAGGTCTGGGACTTGAACCGCAGTTGACTACATGGGAGTCCAGCAACATAGCCATTACGCCATCTACTGGTCCTGCTTTGGGGGTATTTTAAAGGGTGTTATTTTTTAAATGTTGAAGGACAGAAGTCTTGAATCTATCAGAAACTGACCAATCAAAATGGCTCTGAAATATTAGGAATGCATGAGAGTAGTAACCAAAATGGCACCCCATCCCACTCTGTTACTTACTGCCCAAATTTCATTTGATTTCCCCCTTCATTTAGAAAATGTTCCTAAATGTGAAGATAGAAGGGAAAGAGGTAGAGTAAAAGTTACAGCCTACTCCATTTATTTTGTAATTATATGTTTTCCTCAATGTTTTTAAGTGGCATTTACTAGTATGGGTAAGATTAATTGTCATAATACAAACCAATTTGAAAATTAGTTTTTAAATTGAGCCATAATATATAAAATCTTATGGTAATGTGCAGATCCGACAACATGCAAGTGCAGTTTTCATACCCATACCAATTGTCTTGTAATAATCAGGAATGTATCCTCTGTGTGATGTTTGCAAGTTAATACTATTTTGGAAATCACACCGGTATATCTAGTGGCTTTCCTGGGTGTATGTGGCTCATTATTGATTATGATTTTATTTTAGAATTTTAGTTTAAGGGGATGGGGTAAGCCCTTTCACAATTTTAGTTTTGATGGAAGACAGGTATGAGTGAATGAGTAAGAGCATTTTGAATTAATAACAAGAAGGAAACTCATGTAGTTCTTCAAGTACAGACTGCAGAAATAACAAGATTCTTTTATAAATAGAGGAAACAAATAGTTCACAAGAGGAATGCCTTACAAGGTTACTAGGGAGAACTCACGAATATAAATAAATACATATATTTTAATAAAAAAAGATGGGTCCCAAATCTGTGGATGAAGGGCTTCTGATTGGCTTCTTTCTAGAACAGCTGTGCTGAACTTGATGCAGGTGGCTTCCGTGTGGCTAAACAGCTTGTGAGCCACCTACCTTCCTGAAGAGGAGGGGGACAGGTAACTGCTGGCTTCCTTTACCTCTTCTGTTTTCTTTCTCTTCTTTTCTTTCTTTTTCTTTTCTTTTCTTTCTTTCTTTTTCTTTTTTTTTTTCTTTCTTTTTTTTTTTTTTTTTTTTTTTTTTTTTTTTTTTTTTTTTTTTTTTTTGCTATAGGGCACATGCACTTGCCAGAGAGAGCAAGAGAGAAAAAGTGGGAAATACTCCTCCAGGGGGAATGGCCACACAATGATCCCTTCTCCATTCTCCTCTCTGGATTTTGGTCATGTTTTTTTCAAGCCACCTGGTCCAGGACTTGAACCATATAGTTGGCTGTGTGGGATCCCAGCACCTAACTACCACGTCATCTGGTGGCCCCCTTTTTCCTTTCTTGTTTTCTATTTTCTTACTATTTATTTACCCCTTTTTTTTCCTGCTTCTCCTCTTTTTCTTAAATTCAGGATGACTGTGCAAGTTTCTAATGCCCAACATACTTAATGACGTCCAGCGTCTCTAATTACTGATGAGAGACACTTACAATGAGTTTCTTTAACAATGTTTTTGGTCCAGAGAGTATGTGCACTGTGTGTGCTCATGTGCTTTTGTGCGCATGCACAAGAGAGAGACAGAGAAGGGCGCAGACAGTGAGAGAAAGCATCCCCAGAGGGGCACAGAAATGCCGCAATCCTTTTTTACTCCACTTCTCCACCCTGACAGGATTTGGGGTACACACACACATGGACCTAGCATGTTTTTCAAGCTGCTGAGGCCAGGATTTGAATGACGGCTGGCCATATGGAATTCAGCTCCCTATGGGCAGTGCTTAACTGCTACCTAAGAGCCAGCCCACTTCAAGGATGTTTAATACAGAAGGATTTAAGGTTGAGAGACTTATTAGAATATAAGTTCACTGAAAACAGGGATTTTCATATTTTTTGGCCCATTGTCCTATCTCTAGTGTCCAGAACAAGTGGCTGTTCTAAAGAAAATGTTTAATAAGTACTTACTGAATAAGTGATTTAAACATTAGCCTTAGAATTAATTAACTGTTTTTTGTTTTTTTTGTTTTTTTTTTTTTTAGGTTTTTGTCATAGGGTGCGTAAGCTCTCTTGGGGGGGGAGAGAAGAAATCACCCCCCCCCCCCCAGGAGGGATGGCCACACTGCAGTCCTTTTTCCTCAAGTCCCCATTTGGGATTTGGGGCACCCGTTCCCAAGCTACTGGGTCTAGGATTTGAACCATCATAGGCCATGTGGGAATCCAGTGCCACCTACTGGCCCCTGCTTTAAAATGTTTTAATATCAGTTACTTAGAAAAATTATTTTGGCAAAATATCTTTGGTACTTCCAGTGTAGATCAGAAATGTGAGTACAACCCTGATTTTTCCAAAGGGAAGTGTGCTTTTATAAAATCCTGCTCTCCCTTATTTTCTTCCCTCTGTTACCTTCTCCTTCTAATGTGACAATCTTTACCACTTGAAGAGACCGAAATTAGTATTGATAGTTCTAAGGAGATACAGACCTAAATGGCAGATGTGAATTGGCAGGGTGAGAGGGTAAAGGAAGTTCCAAGTTTAAAGACAGGGGTAAAACGAGCATTTGAACAAAATATGAAGGTACTTAGCTAGAGAGCCAGAGCCAGTCGGAAGGACTCGGAAGGTGAGTTGATGCAGGCAGTGGGGAAAGGTCAGATGGTGTTGTAGGATGCTTGGATACAGGAGGGAGCCATTATGAATTATTGATGAGAGTGACAGCACAATGAAGTGAAGTCCATTATTTATTCTATCTAGCTGCTGTTTGTAAAAATGAATTGTGGCTTGAGGTGAGGAAACATTAGAAACAGTGAAGCAAGTTAGCAGACTCTTCTGGTAATCCGAGGTGGTTTATCCAGCGGTGCCTTTAGCAGAGACCCTGCTTTTTGTCTTCCTTTGTCATGTAGGAATGGGTGAGGCAGAAGAAGAGTCTTGCACTAGGAAGCAGCAGGCTCGGATTCTGGTCCCTCCTTCTCTACTCTAAATCATGGACACATATTTAATTTTGCCTGTGTGTCAGTTGCCTTAACTGTAAACTAATGATAATGATCTGAAACCAGGGGTCTATATTAGACCATTTCTTAGAGTCCATTAAAGCCCATTATCATTATATCAATTATAGGTGGTGGGTACAAACAATTAATACCATATTTTGCTTCCTGGTATTAATTTCTACAACTAGAGTGTAGTTTTGTGTATGTGTGTGTGTTTTAAGAATTATTTTATTTAACTAGCTAACTTCCTTCTTTCTTTCCCTCCTTCCTTCCCAGAGAGGGACAAAGTTACAGAAAGAGAAAGCTAGAAAAGAAGCCGCCAGACCTGGGACTCAAACCACAGCCAGCCATGTGAGAGTCCAGAGTCCTTAACCACCACACCACCTGCTGGCCCCACAACTAGAGTGTTTTAAAAAGAAAAGGGCTCAGTATATTAAATGTTTCAAAATCTGTAACTTAAAGGTTAGCATGATATGTATTGACTATAATATTGAAAAATATGTATTTCTGTTCTCATGTGTGCTATGGTTGGTTATTCAGCTTTCTTAGTTATTATTACAAAAGTAACAGCACTCGGGACCAGCAGTTGGTATGATGGCTATGTTGCTGGACTCCCACGAAGTCGACCGCGGTTCGAGTCCCAGACCCAGCGGCTTAAAATCACACTGGGCGCGTGTGCACACGTGCCCAAGATCCCAAGAGGAGAATGCAGGAGAAGGGATTGCAGCGTGGCCATCCCCCCAGGGGGTAACTTCTTACTTTCTATCTCTCTGTCTCTCTTTGTCTTTCTGGCAAGTGCACACGCCCTATAGCAAAAACCTCTCCAAAAAAAGAGAAAGGAAGGAAGGAAGGAAGGAAGGAAGGAAGGAAGGAAGGAAGGAAGGAAGGAAGGAAAGAAATAATAGCACTTAAGTTGATAAGTTGATGGATAAAAATTCAGCTTGCGATATTTTTAGAGAAACGTGAATAATGTGAAATTTGTTTTGAGGGGGACCAGCAGGTGACATAATGGTTACATCACTGAACTCCCACATAGTCAACTGCTCCTGGAACTGGCGGCTTAAACCTCACATGGGCGTGTATGTATGTGTGTCCAAAATCCCAAGAGAAGAATGGAGGAGAAGATACTGTGGTGTGGCCATCTCTCCCAGAGGTGATTTCTTCCTTTATGTTTCTGTCTCTCTGGTGAGCGCACACACCCTATAGCAAAAATTTCTCTAAAAGTAAATTGTTTTGAGGGACCAGCAGATGGCATAATAGTTATGTTGCTGGACTCCCATATAGTCAACTGTGGTTTGAGTCCTGAGCCAGGTGGATTAAAACTCACACCAGGTGCATGTGCGTGCCTGCCCAAAATTGCAAGAAGAGAACGGAGGAGAAGGGGTTGCAGTGTAGACATCCCCCGGGGATGATTTCTCCCTCTGTCTCTTTGGTGAGCATATGCACCCTATAGTAAAAATCTCTGTTTAAAAAAATTGTTTTGAAAGTATAATATTATAAAGCAATAGTGGAGGGGCCAGATGGTGATGTGGTGGTTAAGGCAGCCAAATCTCACATGGCCCAAAGCATTATTTGAGTTCCAGATGTGGTAGCTTGAAAATCACACCAGGCGTATGTGCATATGTGCCCAAAATCTTAAGAGGAGAATGGCCATTTCAGAGTGGCCATCCCCCTGAGGCGTATTTCCTCTCTCCCCCAACCCCCTCTCTCGTTCTCTGGTGAGCACAGGTACCCTATATTAATATTAAAAACAAAACAAAACAAACCACAAAGCAATAGTACAATAACCCTAATATTTAATGTTACCAGAAAGTCTAATTTCTACCCTTTTTTGGCTACTGACTATACATAATATATTTAACCTCACATACTTTTTTTAATGTAAAAAGTTTTAATATTAGCAGCTTTCTGGGTTTTCTCTCTCCCCTTCTCTCTGCCCTTCTCTCTTTGTTGCTATTTCCCCTTCTGTTTGGGTTTTATTCTTGCCCCACCCCTCCTTGAATCCATCTGGAAAGATGAAGAGGCAGCTGCTATGGTAACTGTGCATTTTGGTTAATGAATAGCAGACTAGATACATCAAATGCACAAACTGTGCAGAGTTGTTTGCTGTCGGAGCCGTAGGGGTATGATAGTTATTCTTTTCCTCTAAACGTACTCTTAACGTTGCTGTGGCCTTTAGTTTTCTAACTTACCATTTCTAATATTGTAATGCCGGCGTGAAGTATCCTCTTCTGCTTATCTGCACAGTATTCCACCCTGCGGTGAATTTAAGGGAGAGGAGTTAAGGTGCATGGAGATCAAGAGATTCGATCAGCTGAATGAAGTAGAAGGCATTCCTTATACTGATATATAGAAGAACACAGACGGAGTTTTTTACTAAACATTTATTTTACCTAGAACTTCTCCCCCCACCCCTCCCCCATTGCTTTTGTCCACTAGTGCCCCCTCTGAGTTTCTCTCTGGGGTTAGAACCTGTAAGTAGCATGTTCCTTGAGGGTGTTTCAACTGTAAAAGCAGCTGCAGCTAGAATATTGCATTCGCCAAACCTTGAAAATTCCTGTGATCTGTGCCATCCTGTCTCATGCTGTCCCATCTCATAGTTGTCCTCTCTCTGCAGTGCTCTATGCCCAGGTCTCTGTGGCTGGGCTGCTCCAGCCTGGCGGACAGCATGCCTTCACTGCGGTGCCTGTATAACCCAGGGACTGGCGCACTCACAGCTTTCCAGGTACTTGCTCTGTCTCCGTGGGTCGTTGGCGGGCGTTAGTGTGTGTAGCTCATTAGTACGTCCTCCTCCTCCCACGCTCTACTTATACTCGCCTTTCTCCTTCATATGGCCTATGTTTCAAACCACCAGTATTCCTTTAATGATTAACTCTTAATGTAGATCCAGACTGATTCACTCCAGAGATATTTTTACCTTGATTGGTTTGCCAAAGTTAACATAACACAGCTATTGGTTTACAGATGTAGTACAAGTATGATGGTAAATTTTAAAGTAATCTCCATAAATAGTAATTCAGTGTGTTATCTTTGCTCTGGAACTACATAAAGCCCATTAATGCCATTAATCAATTCATTACAACCAGTTGCTTGAGATGTTTTTCTTATGATTACCAAAAAGACAATAGAAAGTGCTCTTTATTCCGAGTGTCTCTTGGTTACTGTGCTGCTGTGTATATGTATTTCTAAGAACTGTGTTTTATTTATGTCTTGATGAATGGTTCTACTTTTAAGGCAGAAAGGCCTTTAAGACTTTTGGGTCAGTGTTCAACTTGAGACAGTCTAGCTGATCTTACATGGGTTGACGATACTAGTTCTCAGCCTTTCTTGAAGACTGAAGGTTAGTCCCAGGATATGAGAGGAAACGGTAAAGGGGGAGCGCTGGGGGCCATTACTTTCAGATTAGGGTGCCATATATATTACAGTGTTCTTGGCAGTGTGTTAACTAGTTCACCCCAGGTACTTAGAATTTATGTTTAGCATTTTATATTAATACAAAGCAAATTAGTCTTTTATTTGTTTTTAACCCACGTAGCTTATATTCTATTTAGAAGAATTTTAAAGACAAGCTGGAAATAAGTATCAAAAATGCTTGTAACTTACGTATAGGTTAAAAGAGGTTAAGTTAAGCATTCCACATTCCTGATCCATGCTAACAGTTGCTAGTCTTTAATGATACTATTTTTATTAGCTAGAGATTTCCATTTTTCCTTTGCAAAATTCAATATTAAACTTTCTGTGTGTGTATTATGGGTTACAATATAGTAAAGTGGATAGGCTAAAAATTAAATCAGGTCTTAAGAAACTCTTTGTCATTAGTGATATGATTTTTAATAGTGTGTTCATTTTTTTTATTTTTTATTATCATCATATTCTTCTTTATATTACATTGAATTACATATAACTTTACAGTGTATTACATTGCTTTTTCAAAAGGGAATGCCATGCATGTCAGTCAGTACAGAGACATTAATCTCCCCGCTTCAACATTCAATATCTTTTCTATGTTTTCCCCAATCATTATTATTATTATTCTAATTATTTTTTAAAACAGTCAATTGCTATTTCTCATTTTGCTTGTACAAATACTTTGCCCATCATGAAATACTTCTCAGACGAATCCAGTTGAGAATACTATACATGTCAACATCAACAGTTAATAAGCCATATCTGTTTCTCACTAACGTCCTGCCTCTCTATTGTTCACTTGTTATCTTTCTCTATCCTCTTCTCTTCACTTCCCCCATTCCACACTGTCCTAAAAATAGGGAACGCTTCACGAATTTGCGTGTCATCCTTGCGCAGAGGCCATGCTAATCTTCTCTGTATCGTTCCAATTTTAGTATATGTGCTGCCGAAGCGAGCACAAGTGTGTTCATTTTTAAAAATTATTTGTTCTCTATTTTTTATTTAACTTTTTAAAAAATTTGATCAGAGAGGGAAAGAGGGGGGTGTGAGAAAGCAAGCCACCAGGTACAGGCTTGAACCACGAAGTCCAGTGCCCTTAACCACTATGTCACCTTCCGGCCCTGTGTTTTCATTCTAATCTTCATTGTACTCATCTTAAGTGGATGAGTATAGAAAGGGCATGCAGTAATAATGGTTCTTGCTTTCATCGTAGTCATTATTATCATTATATAAACATTGTTGCTATTATTGACAGAGAGTATCCTGAGAGTATTGACTTATTTCAAAATGTAATACCTTACATTTTAAATTATATATCTCATTGACATAAGGTTCAGCCCTTAAGGAACTCATAGTTTAGCCTATTGGTTTTTAACCTTTTTCGGGTTGCATTGAGTTTAGCCAATCAGCAAAGTCTGAGACAACAGTGCCTACAAGACTGCCCTCGTTTCAGAACCAATAGCAAGTTCAGGGGTTTTGCTAATTCCCTAGAAAGGATTTACTGAACTTACTGAAAGCAGTTATGCCCACAGTTTATTACAGGGAAAGGAATACAGGTTTGAATTTGCTAAAAGACGAAATACACAGGGCAGAATCTAAGAGGAGTTCAAACATACAATTTCCTGTCATCCTCTCCCCATGAACTCAGGAGTCGTGTAAGAGTCTCCCAGCCACAGTGTGTGGCAATATACACAGCGTGTTGTCATTCACAAAATTACCAGAGCTTTCAGATAAAACTTTCAGAGCTGAAGGTTTTTTTTAGTGGGATTTAATCATATGCTGCCAACCTGGCTGACCTGTGGTCTCTAGCTCCGCCCATAGACCATACATTAATACCTTTAGTTTCTGTTTCTTTCTGGCGCTGGAACTGATGCAGTATGATTCAAAGCCTTAGATACGAGCTGCATTTGTTCAGAAGCTAAAGCTCCCAGCAGATCAGGACACGCCTATCAGGCAGAAGGTCTAGGTTCCGAGAGACCGCTTCCCAGTAACCAAGGGCAAGGGCCAGCCTTCTCTCTGGGCAGGGTTAATTATTCACTACCCGGGGGTCATGGACCCCTTTGAGAATCTGATGAGAACTACTGATCTTGGATATATATTTAATTCTGTGTATGTGTGTGTGTAGTGTGTATGTGTTTGTGTGTGTGTGTGTGTGTGTGTGTGTGTATAGTATATATATGATTATTCTACTCTGAAATGAGCAAGAGAGCTATTCAGTCACGGAACTGCAAAAATATAAGATGCCAAACCGATCAATTCTATGAAGGATGTGTGCTGGGGGGGCCGTAAGAATGTACTTTGACCTGAGGGTGGGGATAAAGAATGGTCAGGTAATCAGTGTTCAAGTTCTGAATGGCAAGTAGGAATTAGCTATGCAAAAGGAGCTGAAGAGAGGCGGGGCATTTCAGGCCTGAAGTAGAGCCAGTGCAAAGGCCCCAAGCTCAGGTAGTGCTTGGCACATTTAAGAATCCTACTGGGAGACCAGCAGTTAGCATAATGGCTATGTCGCTGGACTTTCATGTAGTTGACTGTGGTTCGAGTCCCAGACCCGGTGGCTTAAACTCATGCTGGGCACGTGTGTGTGCGTGCGTGCCCAAGATCCTTGAGAGGAGAACGGAGGAGAAGGAATTGCGGCGGAGAAGGAATTGCGGCATGGCCATCCCCCCTAGGGGATGATTTCTCGCTTTCTTCTGTCTCTCTTTCTCTCTTGGTCTTTCTGGTGAGCACACGCACCCTATGGCAAAAACCTCTCTTAAAAAAAAAAGGATCCCACTGAAAGCAAGACTTATTTCCAAGAATGAAGAGAGAGGGGAAAACGGAGTGAAAAAAGACCTGGCAGCAGAGACAGAAAGACTGAAAGCGCGAAATCACCCCCCAGGGGTTGGTTGGCCATGTCACGATTCTTTCTCCTCCATTTTTCTCTCTTGATTTTTGGGCGCACAGGTGCATGCGCCCAGTATGAGTTTCAAGCCTTTGGGTCTGGGACTCAGATTGCTGTTGGCCATGTGAGAGCCCAGTGCCTTAACCACTACACCACCTGCTGGCCCAAAGACTTTTTATTTTTGAAAGACAGAATCTTGCTGTATATAGGCCCTCCTGCCTCAGCCTCCAGAGTTGCTGAGGTTATAGACCTTTGCCACTGTATCTTTTCTGTGCCACTGTCTCTTTTCTTTTGATCAACTTCTTTTTTTTTTTTTTAGATTTTTTTGTTTTTAAAATTTGCCAGGGGGTGCATGCGCTTTCTTGAGAGAGACATAGAGAGCACAGAGCACACCCCCTGGGGGATGATCACACTGTAATCTTTTCTCCCTTTTTTTCTTTTGGGACTTTGGGCATGCACAAACCTGGCAAATTTCTCAAGCTGCCAGATCAGGGACTTGAACTGCATGATCAGCCATGTGGAATCCAGCCACCCTGACAGCCAGGCCATAGGCTGGCTCTTTTTTTTTTTTTTTTTTTGAGATTCATCAATATTATTGTATGTATCTATTTATTCTTTTTATTGCTAAATCAATTACATTGTATCAGTACACCACAATTTGTTTATCCATTTGTTTATTGATCATTTCCTTTTTTTTTTGAGAGGTTTTTGCTATAGGGTGCATGCACTTGCTGGAGAGACAGAGAGAGAGAGAGTGAGAAATTACCCTCCAGGGGAAGTGGCCACTCTGCAATTCCTTCTCCCCCATTTTCCTCTTGTAATTTTGGAGACGTGCACATACACGCACGCGCGTATACACACACACACACACACACACACACCCTACCCGGCATAAGTTTTAAGCCGCTGGGTCTGGGACTCAACCATAATCGGCCATGTGAGAGTCTAGCGCCTTAACCACTATGCCACCTGTTGGCTCATCATTTCCCATTTCTTGTCTATTATAAATAAAGCTACTACATACCATTTTGTATAAATCTTTTTTTATCCTTCCTTTTGGGTAAATACCTGTGAATAAAATTGCTTGGACATGGAGTAAGTATATTTTTAACTTTTAAAGAGATAGTCAGGGAATTCTTTAAAGTTAATCTCAATAGAAATACTAATTTTTACTAATATGTGCAAAATGCGTTTATGAAACTATCTCAATAATAGTTTAATGGCATCTTTAAAAACTTACTGTCTTAGGATCAGCAGTTAGCATAATGGTTATGTCACTGAACTCCCATGTAGCCGACCGTGGTTTGAGTCCCAGACCCGGTGGCTTAAACTCACGCTAGGCATGAGTGCATGCCTGCCCAAGATCCCGAGAGGAGAATGGAGGAGAAGGGATTGCGGCATGGCCATCCCTCCTAGGGGGTGATTTCTCGCTTTCTGTCTCTCTGTCTCTCTTTTTCTGGCGAGCCCATGTGCCCTATAGCAAAAAAACCTCTCCCAAAAAAAAAAAAAAAAAAAAAAAACTGTCTTCTTGGGGCTGGCAGGTGGCATGGAAGTTAAGGTGCTAGGCTACCACATGGCCAACTGCCGTTTAAGTCTTGGACCTGGTGGCTTGCTTTCTTACTTCACCTTTCTCTCTGTGATCAAATATAAAAAATAATAATAATTAATAAAATTAAATAATTCTTTAAAAATTATTGCATTCTTTTGGTATCTTAATTCAAATTCTCTTCTTTTTATGATTATTTTGATCTTATTTATTATCATTACTATTTTTTTAAAATTTGGTCAGAGAGAGAGGGAGTGGGAAAGCAAGGCACCAGGTCCGGGACTCAAACTATGGTTGGACATGTGGGAGTCCAGCCATAGTGCCTTAACCACCACACCACCTGCTGGCTCCTGTGGTCTCTAGCTCCGCCCATAGGCCATACATTAATACCTTTAGTTTCTATTTCTTTCTCTTAAGGCAATGGAGAGGCAAGAGCCATGGAATCATTGCTGAATTTGTTGAAATATCCTCAGTAATTCAGGTTCACACTGACAATGAGTGGATGGTTTGATCATTGACATGTCAAACCACACATTTTAAACTGGTGGCAGAGAAGAGGCTGAAAAAATGTTTAAATAGATTTTATAAGAGTATATTTAGTTTGGGACCAGCAGTTAGCGTAATGGCTATGTCGCTGGACTCCCACGTAGTAGTCCACGGTTCGTGTCCCAAACCCAATGGCTTAAAACTCACGCCAGGCCCATGTGCGTGCGGGCACAAGATCTCGAGAGGAGAATGGAGAAGAAGGGATTGTGGCGTGGCCATCCCCCCTGGGGGGTGATTTCTCACTTTCTATGTCTCTGTCTGTCTGGTGAGCGCATGCGCCCTATAGCAAAAACCTCTCCAAAAAAAAAAAAAAAAAAAAAGAGTATATTTAGTTTGACAAACTTATTTTCATCCTTCTGTTGGTTTATCTTAGAAAGCGTATATGTGACTAAGGATTTCTGTGGGTTAACAGTGGATGTATTTTGTGGAATCATTTGTTTACCCCTGGCAAATGGCGATTTTATAATCTATAAATTTTTTCTGTTGTTAGAGAATACATGTGTGCGTGTATAAGAGATAGAACCCCCCTAAAGAGGTGTGGTCACACCACAGTTTTTTTCCTTTAATCCTCCTTCCTGTCAAGATTTTGGGCATGTGCCCAGCGTGTTTTTCAAGCTGCCAAGGCTAAGGTCAGATCGTAGTTAGCCACGTGGAATCCAGCTCCTAAGCTGTGAAACCAGTCCTGTAGTCTATACCATCAAATGAGAGCGAGCAGCAGAGCAGTAGAGTGAAAGTGCTTAAAAACAGCTGAATCACTAGATCCTTTCTTTTTCTTTGGACATCAGAAAAGAGAAATGGTATTCTAACCATAAAAATATAAGTAGATTTGTGTGACCTTAGACTATTTTAGGTGTCAAGTATAGCTAGTAATTTTAAGGAAATCTTGAGCTAAGTGAACTGTGTAATCTTTTAAAATTAGCTAGGGGCCCTTGTCAAACCTTGAAATGTTAGGGATTGAATTCAGGAGAGAGGTCGTGTTTTGTTAGTTAAGGATGCTTAGATATCTACTGAATGTTAGCATAGACAAAGTGAAATGTTAAATGGAACAACACTAGAAAAGTTAAGCATTATTCAGTATATATGGAGAACTTCATTTTCCATTTGAGATTTTAGTGGAATATGGATTGTCACATAAAATGTAAATTAAAGTCGCAATTCTATTACAAAACAATACCGTAAGGAAAACTGTCCTATGACAAAAATGCTTATCAAGCCCTAGGTAATGGCCCCCCGTTGTATATAAATAATTTTAATACAGTATAATTTCTGTATAATAAAAAATTCAGGGGGCCAGCAAGTGGTGTGGTGGGTGAGGTGTCTGGATCCACATAGCTGACTCTGTGGTTCAAGTTCTGTATCTGATGGCTTGAAACACACGCCGCCGATGGTGGAGGTGGCAGAAGATGTCATAGCCATTACGTTGCTGGACTTCCACATGGCTGAGCACAGTTCAAGTCCCAGGCCCAGTGGCTTGAAAATTATGCTGGGCATGTGTGCATGCATTCCCAAGATCTCAGGAGGAGAATGGAGGAGAAAGGATTGCAGCATGGCTATCCTCCCTGGGGGGTGATTGCTCACTTTCCCTCTCACTATCTCTCTCTCTTCAGTGAGAACACACACCTTATGACAAAAGCCTCTTAAAAACAAACAAACGAACAGAAAAACATGCCATACACATATGCGTGTATGCCCAGAATAGTGAGGAGAGAATGGAGAAGGGATTATGGCATCCCCTCCAGGGGGTGATTTCTCTTTTTTCCTCTCCCTCTGTCTCTCTCTGGTAAGCCCTCATACCTTATGGCAAAGCTCTAAAAGCAAATTCAATATTTTTGTCCATGTGCTAATGTTTTACTTGTGTTTAATCCTAGCTATATACCTTACATAAGAGATTTGAAGAATGACAAATCAAAAACATTTTTGATTGCTTATTTTATGAGGAAAATTTTTTTCCTTCTTATAAAACTCATTTTGTGGGGCCAGTAGGTAGCATGGTGGTTGAGGAGCTGGAATCCCACATGTCTGACTGGTTTGAGTCCTGGACCTGGCGGCTTGCTTTCTCACCCTGCCCCCGTCAAAATAAAAATAATAATAAAATTAAACAAGTAATTCTTTTTAAAAAATGAATTATTGGGACCAGCAGTTAGCGTAATGACTATGTCGCTGGACTCCCATGTAGTCAGCCGCGGTTCAAGTCCCGGACCCGGTGGCTTAAACTCACACTGGGCACGTGTGTGTGCATGCCCAAGATCCTGAAAGGAAAATGGAAGAGAAAGGATTGCAGAGTGACCATCCCCTCTGGGGGGTGATTTCTCGCTTTTTGTCTCTCTGTCTCTGTCTTTCTGGCAAGTGCACGTGCCCTATAGCAAAAACCTTTCCAAAAAAACCCCCCAACAAATTATTGTTTATTGTGGAACATGCAGATTATTTGGAAACTATATAAACAAGAACTTTAAATCCTTCCACTTTAAGATAATCATAATTAACATGTTAGTTTTGTTTGGTCTGGAATGACTTATCCAACTATATATGCACGCCTAGACAAATAATAGTTTTGTTTCAAAATATTTTTATTATGAACTATAAAAATATAAAGATTAATGTTGGGCTACTCTGTGGCCTGGTGGTCAATGGGAGCCAGATCTCACATGGCTGGCCATGAGGTTTGAATCTCAGTCCCAGTAGCTTGAGAAACACACCAGGTGTGTGTGTGTGTGCCCAAAATCCCAACAGAAGAGATTGCAGCATGACCATGCCCGGTTGAATGGCTTTCTCCCTCACCTTCTCTGGTGAGTGCATGTGCCCTCTGGCAACTTATCAAAAATAAAATTTAGAACAAACCGAGTAGTGTGAACAATAAAGCAAATATTTTAAGTGCCCTTCCACATATTACTGTTTCATTGATGCTTATAATTTCTGAATTTCGCCTCTGTCATATTCTTGCCCAAGTTCTGCATTCATCTGTTGGTGATATTGATTTTGGCTGCTTTTTGTTATATTTAAAAGCTCGTATGCCTTTAAATTGAACAAAGTTTGAACTTGGCTTGTGTCTTACCACCACTTTCCTCTTATACAATTCTTAGCCATTTCAAGTGTTGTAGTTCCCCAGAAGTGCAGTGTTTCTCATGCACGTGAGTCTTTGTGTGTCCCTTCTTGCTACTTGGCAAATTCTACCCCAAATACCCATCATCCCCTTACTCGTCACTTTCCTTTAACTACCTGGCTAATTCCTGATCTTCAAGGTTGAACTCAGGACCAGCAGATGGCATAATTATTACTTTGCTGGACTCTCACATAGTCAACCGCTGTTCGAGCCCCAGATCTGGTGGCTTAAAACTCAAGCCAGGCACATGTGCGTGAGTGCCCAAATTCCCTAGAGGAGAATGGAGGAGAAGGAATTGAGGTGTAGCTGTCACCCCCTAGGGGGTGATAGGGGGTCATTTCTCGCTTTCTGTCTAGCTGGTGAGTGCATGTGCCCTATAGCAAAAATTTCTCTTAAAAAAAAAGAGGTTGAGCTCAAATTGAATAAAAACCCTCCCTGATCTTTACCTTTGCCTCCTTAAACTATTCAGAGTGTATATACTGAGCAGCAGTAGATTTGTCTGTCATAATAACACTGATAAACTGTTGTAATTGCTTGGGTATTTGTCTCTCTCCCCCATTAGACTGCGAGTTCCTTTGAGGGCGGTACTGTGTTTTGTTTATTTCATATTTCCAGTGTTGAGTACAATATTTGATACTTCTGCTAAATTAATATGAACTTAGATAATTTGAAGAAAACCATCACATAGCATGCAGGGGTCAGGGGAGAGAGCATCGAATTGCTGGTGGTACCTGCACATGCATAGACACACATGCTGTGTATGCAGAAAGAAGTCATGATAATTAATCATTCCAAAGATTACATGTTTACATGGAAAGGCATGCGAATCTGATTCACGAGCAGTCTTCAAACGCTATACATTTGGCGTTTATGTGCCTCGCACTATGATGATCCCCTCTGAATTCGATTCTGTGTGCTGAATTTGGGCTCTTGTTGAACAAGTGCCCATCTCAAGCTCTCAAACAGTGGCACTGCCAGCCAGCTAACAGTTAACTTCCAATGACGTCAGCATCTTTATTTTCACAGCGGTGTGTTTGTGCAGTTATTTGACTATTTTATTGCATGTTACTCTTATTCTCTGAAAGAATAGACACTGGGAAAATAGAATGCTGATAGTGATAAGCAGCAGTCTAGAGAGAAAAGATGGAAACCATCAGACACACGGCAGTGACCCTTGGGCCTTCATTAGGCACAAAGTTAAAGTGCACGGACAAATGTCAAATGGGTATTATGGAAGATTGTGTCTTAAAATGAAATTAATACTATTAATTTAAAAATATTTTAGCAAATGTTGACTTCTATGGTTGTGTTTATTCTTGCAGTTTTTATACACGTTTGGTGAGAAAGTGTTCAGAATTGAATTTGCTACATGTTCCCTTGTCCTGCCAGTAGGAATGACATCGAGGGCTGATTTATCATTCCAGGTGCCTTCTTGGTTATTTAAACACTCTAATCATTTCAAGTTTTTATTATATTACACTTTCTCTATTGCTGAGTATTTTCATATCTGTGACACAGCTAATGTTCATTTAGAGGCTGTTGTGTGACGTTATCTAATGTTTAGAGTAAGCCAGATCATCTTAGTGTGAGAATATCGGATTTTCTTTAAAAGTTTTTTTTTTTTTTAATTTTTCATGATGGATCTGAAAAATTAAACCTTCACTACATGAAAAGGTTTCATGCTTACTTCATATTGAAAAATGTTGGACTTTCCCCTCTTGTCCTAGCTTCAAAGGCACCCCTAATAGTCGCAGGAAGAGTACAGGTACCCCAGGAGGGGCATGGAGTTTTCCCAGTGCTAGAAGCACAAACCAGAAGAATATTCTTGATGAAAACTTTAGGACATGATGAGAGGGTGGGACCAGTGGATGGCGTAATGATTACATCACTGGACTCTCATGTCGTCGACCATAGTTCCAGTTCTGGACCCAGCAACTTAAAACTCATTCTGGGCACATGTGCATGCTCAAAATCCCGAGAGGAGAATGGAGGAGCAGGGACTGAGGCATGGCCACTCCCCCAGAGGTGATTTCTCGCTTTCTGTCTCTCTGTCTCTCTGGCAAGCACATGTACCCTATAGCAAACATCTCTCTTAAAAAGAGAGAGAGAGAAAGAAAGCAAAGTGATGAGAGGGGCTAGCAAGTGGTGTAGTGGTTAAGGTGCTGGCCCTCCCACTTGGCTCACCTTATTTCGAGTCCCAGACCTGGCAGCTTGAAACTCATTCTGACTGTGTGTGCATGCATGGCCAAAATCCTGAGAGGAGAGGAGAGTGGAGGAGAAGGGATTGTGGCGTGGTCATCCCCCTGGGGGGTGATTTCTCATCGTCTCTCTGTCTTTCTAGTAAGCGCACGCTCCCTATAGCAAAAATCTCTCTCTCTCTCAAAAAAAGAAAAAAAAAAAAAAAAAAAAAAAGAACTCCTGTGGTCCTGTGACCTCTAGTCCGCAAAAAGATGGCAGTAACATAAAGGTTATGTCAGAATATAAAGGAAGTATTATGTGTAATTTCTAGCCCTGGTATTTTATATGAACTCCTAAGGTGTAGAAATCTTGGTAGATAGCTAGCATTTAGGAAATTTCACGAAGTGAGAAGCCCAGGTAATACAAATATGTTAAAAGAAGGGGAAAAAAAAGATAATCTCTTGACTCGTTTAGCTGCATAACTCTCTAAAAACTGCAGTTACTAATGGGAGCTGATACACATGGGTTTTTTTGTGTTTTTTTTTTTTTGTTTTTATTTTTGTTTTTTTTCCTGAGAGTGATGTTGAGTAGCTTTGAGCATTTCTACATTCTCTTGCCCAGTCCTCTGGAGACCAAGTCTGTTATATTTTGAAATAGTTATATGGGCCTGGGATGTAGTACATCATGAGGAAACAGGATTTTGCAGTGTACCTTCTCCTGCTGGGTTATCTGTCATCTGCCTTTTAAAGTTCTCAGGTGTACCATTCAAATCCTCCAGACCTTTGTTGCAAACTTAGTATCTGTAGCTTGGTATGAATTAAATTGGAATTCTGTGCCCTGTAAAATTGACTTGAAGAAGAAGGAATATTCATTTGCATACCTAACTCATTAGCACAAAGTTCAGATGTCAGATTGATCGGGTCTTTTTTTGTTGTTGGATTAGATGATCACAGAAGGGGGAGAACTAGTGGATAAATAATCACATTTTATGTTTTCATGTCACACACACAGTGCTGTTTCTGACTAGTAAATACAAAGCTTTCATATATGAACATAAGTTTCGTATTTGAAAGAAAGCACATGATTAGTTTGACTAAAATATAGTTGCTGTTGTTCCTTATAGTTTCTACCCTGTACATGAGCTATTGTTTTGGGGAGTACCTGGTTTTTATCAGAATAAACCATAACACAATTTTGAATACAATATTAGTATCCCCCACCCCCCTTTAAGGTTTTTTCCCATAGGGCGCATGTGTTTGTGAGAGAGAAATAGCAAGAGAGACTGTGAGAGAGAAAGTGAGAAATGATAGCTCCCCTCATTGGGGGATGGCCATACCTCAATCCCTACTCCATTCTTCTCCTGGGATTCTGGGCATGTGCATATATACACCTGTTCTGATTTTTTTTTTTTTTTTTTTTTTTTTGTAAGAGGGATTTTTTGCTGTAGGTCACATGCGCTCGCTGGAGAGACAGAGAGATAGAAAGCAAGAAATCACCCCCCAAGGGGGATGGCCACACTGCAATCCCTTCTCCATTCTCCTCTTGGGATATTGGGCTTGTGCACATACATGCCAACGTGAGTTTTAAGCCACGGGGTACGGCATCCATTGTGATTTTCAAGGCACCAGTTCTGGGACTGGAATGTGGTAGCCATGTGGTAGTCCAGTGCCTTAACCACCATGCCACCTGCTGGACTCCTCCACCCCTCCTCTGCCACCTTGACTTTTGTATAGGCAGGCTGTTCGTTTTTAAAGCATTTAGACTGTAGCGTAGTGTAGTCCTTTGGGGGAAATTGGTAAAATGAGGACAAAATGGGTATAGGATTCCAACAGCTTGAAAATAACACAGTATTTGACCAAAATCTCTTTTGTATTCCCTATTCTGGTTCTATTCCAGTAGTCCTGGAAATGTGCCTGTAGACTATTTACAGTGAGATTATAAAACTGAATCATAATTTTGGTAAATAGAAGCCAGAGCATGTAGCTCCAGCACCCCAGCTGGCAGTAAGCTCTCCCTAGGTTTATGAATGTAGTTAGATGGCCCCCAACTGTTTACAAGACAGCAGAGGTGAGATCTTTGATTGACAAGTCAGAAATGCATTAGATCACTCTCTCTGCCAGTCTCTGGTTCATGCTGTTAAAAATGTCAGCCTCCAAGTTTGAATGGCAGCCTGAGGGCCTTAGAAGCTTTTTGTTTTCTGAGATGGAAACACAAATTGGATGTGTGCCTGAGCGCTTCATCCTGGGCTGTAATTTCATCTTTTAGCTAAGAACCACAAGGTACACGAGCAAAGCACCCTGTAAACAATAATACTGTGGGAAAAAAATAAACAAGGTCGTGTTTCTGGTACGTTGATCCGATGGTGTCCTGACCTCTATCACGTTGAACATCTCCACTCTGATTGCTGTTCCCTTTGGCATTACAATGAGAGAAAGAGAGACTGACATAGGAGGAAAAGATTTAAAGTTGCAGTGTCGTTGCACATTCCTTGTATTGGCTATGAAATATTGAACTGTCAGAATGTGACACTTGGTTTTTTAAGCAACCTTTCTTGTTTGAGGTGTTCGTAGTTCATTCCTTTCTTCCCTATTTGTCTGCTTTCATTGATAGGGTTGGAAGTAGTTGCCTTAGATGCATGAAAAGGGACAATGTTAAAGAGAAGTAGAACTGATGGAGCCGAATAAACTTAACCCTGGGACATCAATGCAGGCTGTGAGGTGTGTGAAAGGAGATCCGAGTTGGGTTGGGACGTTACTGTGGGGGCTTAGGGAGCACCATATTGTAAGGAAGAATCAGATTAGGACCCTGCTCTGTTTTGTGGAGGCAGGAAGTTGGAAAGGCATTCGTGGGTAAAAAAAAAAAAAAAAAAAAAAAAAAATACAGGGACACAGTTTGTTAAACTGATAGCCTCAAGTCCTGGACCTGGTGGCTTGCTTTCTCTCTTTCTCTGGCGAGTGCACGTGCCCTGTAGCAAAAAACAATGTTTTTTAAATTTAGGGACTAGCAGATGGCATAATGGTTACACTGCTGGACTCTCACATAGTAAACCATGGTTCGAGTCCCGGACCTGGTTGTTTAAGAACTCATGCTGGGCGTGTGTGTGTGCGTACCCAAAATCCCAAGAGGAGACTAGAGGAGAAAGGAACATGGCGTGGGCACCCCCCCAGGGGGTGATTTCTCGCTTTCTATCTCTCTGTCTCTCAGGTGAGTGCACATACCCTATAGCAAAAACCTCTGTAAAAAATAATAAATGAATGAATAAATAATAAATTTTTTAATTAAATAAATAATTCTTTTAAAAAATACCCAAAAGCTTACTATATGGCTATATTGTTAATCAAATAAAAATGAACCCAGCTACTTTATTTATTGTTGTCATCCAGTGATCTTGACAAGTGGTCATATTATGAAAGACTTTGAAATTTTGCAAGAAAAGTAATTTTTAAACAATTCACTATAGGGACCAGTGAATGGCGTAATGGTTACATCACTAGACTCCCATGTAGTTGACTATGGTTCTAGTCCTAGACCCAGCGGGTTAAAACTCACTCTGGGCCGTGTGTGTGTGTGCATGCCCAAAATCCAGAGAGGAAAATGGAGGAGAAAGGATTCTGGTGTGGCCATCTCCCTTGGAGGCTGATTTCTCACTTTCTGTTTTTCTCTGTCTCTCTGGGGAGCACACACGTCCTATAGCAAAAATCTAAGAAAAAATAAATTGACTATCGGGCATGTGCACTCACCAGAGATGGAGAGAGAGAACCTGCTTTGGGGCTGACCATGCCACAATCCCGCCTGTGTTCTCCTCTTAGGATTTTGGGCATGCACACACGGAACGGACTTGTTTCAAGCCTTTGCAGTTGGTCATGTGGTATCCAGCCACCTTAACCACCATACCACTTGGCTGGCCCAAGAAAAATAACTGTTTTTAAATGTGCAAAATTTGTATTGATAGTATGAAGGTTCATGAATAGGTAATATGGGAAAATTATTATATTAGTCCAACTTAGTGGCACGTGAATAGAAAATCTCCGTTGTAAAAACCACCATGTATTTCTTGGAAAATACTATCTAGCAATAGAATAAGCTTTTCATTAGTATTTGTTTTAAGTTGCAGTAACTCTTAAATCAAAAAATATATTTAAAAACATTTTTTCCCATGGATATGGTACTATTAATAGGTATGTACTTTTATCTTCATCCATATTTTAGTTTAGGCATAGAATTTACAAGTGAAGTTTTAACCTTTTATAATTCTTCCTAATATGGAAAATTAAGAGTTTTTGTTGAAAGCACTTATTTTACCCTTACTGATGGTTTTAAAGGACAGGTTTTTTTAGCTTAGCTCTCCTCTGCGTATATGAGCTGTTTTCTATTGTAACACATAGTAAAGTGCACTAGGAAAGTGGTGGTAATCATTTCTGGCTTTTCTTTCTCCTTATCCTTCTTCCTTTCTTCTTTAATTTTTTTTTTCTTTGAAGTGGGAAAGAGAAACATAGGTATTTTTTCTTTTCTTTTTTTTTTTTTGGAGAGGTTTTTTTCTTATTGGGCTCTAACACTCGCCAGAAAGACAGAGAGAGATAGAGAGATAGAAAGTGAGAAATCACCCCCCTGAGGGGATGGCCACACCACAGTCCCTTCTCCTCCATTCTCCTCTCGGGATCTTGGGCATGCACACACACACGCCTGGCGTGAGTTTAAGCCACCGGGTCCGGGACTCAAACCGCGGTCGACTACATGGGAGACCAACAACGTAGCCATAACACTAATGTTTGGTCCCCAAACATAGGTTTTTTTTTTTGTTTTTTTTTTTTGAGAGGTTTTCACTATAGGGCGCGTGCACTTTCCAGACAGACAGAGAGAGACATAGAGACAGAAAACGAGAAATAACCCCCCAGGGGGAATGGTCACGCCGCAATCCCTTCTCCCCCATTCTCCTCTCGGGATCTTGGGCACGTACGCACACGCGCCCGGCGTGAGTTTTAAGCCACCGGGTCCGTGACTCGAACCGCGGTCGACTACGTGGGAGTCCAGCGACATAGCCATTACGCTAACTGCTGGTTCCCCAAACATAGGTATTTTTGACAAGCTGTGTTGCAGTCCTCCTGCCCCAGCCTTCCAGTTAGCTCGAGTTAGTGGTAGGTACTACTGTAACCAACCTGGTTGGGCCAGGAACCAAACCTAGGCCTCCTGTGTGGCACTCTTGGCTGTGGCCCCCTACCACTTGCACCACCATGGCTAGGCCTCTTACATGTCTCAACTCCTGCTTTTTTTTTTTTTTTTTTTTTTTTTTTTGAGAGGTTTTAGCTATAGGGCGCGTGCGCTTGCCAGACAGACAGAGAAAGACATAGAGACAGAAAGCGAGAAATCACTCCCCAGGGGGGATGGTCACGCCACAATCCCTTCTCCTCCATTCTCCGCGTGCGCTCGCCAGACAGACAGAGAAAGACATAGAGACAGAAAGCGAGAAATCACGCCCCAGTGGGGATGGTCACGCCACAATCCCTTCTCCTCCATTCTCCTCCCGGGATCTTGGGCCACGTACGCACACACGCCCGGCATGAGTTTTAAGCCACTGGGTCCGGGACTTGAACCGCGGTCGACTACGTGGGAGTCCAGCAACATAGCCATTATGCTAACTGCTGGTTCCCTCAACTCCTGCTTTTGAGGGCATGTTGGAGAGGATATAGTATTTGTAAATTAAAGTCCTACTCCCTTATATCTAGAATTACATCCTCACTTAAAAATATAATGCTCTGGGGGCCGGCAGGTGGCGTAGTGGTTAAGGGTGCTGGACTCCCACATGGTCAACCACGGTTTGAGTCCCATACTTGGCAGCTTGTTTTCTCTCTTTCTCTCTGTCCCTCTCTGGTCAAATTAAAATAAATAAATAAGTTAAATTAAATTAAATAATTAAATATATATATATAGTGCTCTGGCCAGCAAGCAATGCATTGATTAAGGTGCAGGACTCCCACATAGCCTGCTGCAGTTCGAGTCCCAGACCTGGTGGGCTTGCTTTCTCACTTTATCTTTCTCAGGTGAGCACACATGCCCTGTAGCAAATCAAAAAATAATAATTATAAATAAAATAAAATAATTCTTTTTTTTTTTTTTTTAATAGTGCTAAGCAGCCCCGCCATGGTGGCACATGCTGCTAAAGACATTATGCACCACAGGCTAGGACCTCATGGGAGGCCCAGATTTGATTTCTAGCCCAACTTAAAGATTGGGTGCAGTAGCATGTCCTCATAATCCCAGCAACTTGGAGAGGTAGTGGCAGGAGTATTGTAAGCTTGAGACCCAGGCAACACAGTGAGACCATGTCTTTAAAAAAATAAAAATAGGGACCAGTGGAAGGCGTAATGGTTACATTGCTGGGCTCCTGTAGTTGACTGCAGTTTAAGTACGAGATCTAGCGGCTTAAAACTCATGCCTGGGGGGCCAGTAGGTGGCACTGGACTCCCACGTGGCCAACTGTGGCTTGAGTCCTGGACCTGGTGGCTTGAGTTCTCACTTTCCCTCTCTGTCTTTTCTCTCTCTCTCTCTGTCTCTTCCTCTCTCTCATTCTGTCCCTTTCTGATCAAATTAAAATAAAGTTAAATAAAACGATTCTTAAAAGCTCACACCTGGCACGTGTGTCCAAAATCCCATGAAGAGAATAGAGGAGAAGGGATTGCAGTTTGGCCAAATCCTTTCCCTCCCCCCCCGGGGAGGTGATTTCTTGCTTTCTGTCTCTCTGTTTCTCTCTGTCTCTCTGGCAAGCGCACATGCCCTATAGCAAAAATCTCTCTTAAAAATAAATAAATAAATAAATAAATGTGTTAAAATTATATATGTATATAGCCCATCCAAAGAGAGGGATATTAAGAACTAGTTACTGTTGTTTATAAGTATTGCACTGTATTTTTAAAGCATAAATATTGATGCATATTTGCATTTAAGCTATGGGAACCACTGCCTCAACTCAGTTGGGGAGTTTTGAAAAATCATCCTTCTAGAAATTGATTTCTCATTGGCCAATCTCTAGAGGTTGAGTGAAAACAAACCATTCTTCTCAATCTTAGAAGAATAAGAGGAGTGCAGATGTTTAAGAAATAAAGACTAGAAATGTGTGTTTATGGAATCTGATAAATATAGTACAGAGAAACTACAAAATTTCTTCTTTCTTTGGTATGAATGCATCAATTACTGTGAAAGTGCCTCGCAGCTTACAGACCTCATACAGCCATACCTCCATAACAAGGATTAGCTTTGTTACTTGAACTCCAGGCTTGCCTCGTGAGCAAAAAATCATGTATTTGTAGAAGCACAGAATTTCACCACTGGGAGGGACATCAGAGGGGGCCGTGCAGTCAGTCCATCTCACAGTGCAGGACACCTTTATGGAGCGTGTCTGCCCGGTCCTCCCTTAATTGGTGAGCTGAACTTCTTGAGGCGCCTTGCTTCCTTCTTGACTGGTTCTAGGGGAAAGTTTTCCCTCGAGAAGGGACCAAACTTATTGTCCACCTACTGATTCTAACCCTGCCCTTTGTAGTATTATCGCTATAATTATTTTCCTTCTCATACAGCTGTATGTTGGAAAATAGCTATCACATTGCTGTCTCTTCTGTTCCCCAGGTGAGATGGTTCTGGTTCTGTTAGTGTTTCTTTGGAAAATATCAGTAATCCTTCCTGCCATTTTCATAACCACCCATGTTGTCTTCATGCTGGTTATCCTTCCTCGCGATACTTCCCACCGTGACAGTGTCCTAAGTACAGTGCAGCATGCATACCTAGAGACAGCACAAACGTGTAATAATATAGACAACAGTGCAGATATATCTTGTTTTGAATATAGTTTGGATAACATAATTTAATTACTGTAGCCTAAAATTGCATATACTACTTCAGAGTAGATGATGGAAAAATTTCTAGGAACTTAGCCTGGGTTTGTTTTTTCACCTTTTCTTTGAAGCCAGCAAAACATATGTAAGCACTTTGACAAATGACATAATGTAGTGGCATATCTGAGTGGTACAGGTATTTTAAACCTAGCTCCAGTTCCTGAAGATGGTGAACATCTGCTTAGAGGTATTGTAGAGCTCCACAATGCACTAATTGAATTACTCTTTTCTGGAGTTGCCGACTGCACTAATTGAATTAGAATCGGGGGTGTGTGTGTGTGTGTGTGTGTGTGTGTGTGTAACTGAGATAATTCCAACCTTAACAGGAGAGATCGTGAGAGACATGACTGATGGTGTGTACTATGCTGCTCTCTAATGGCAGCGTATGGAACTACTGCGAAGTCTCCAGGGAAGAGAGAATGCAGTCATCTGATCTCATATGACCTCAGTCTAACCCCATCCAGTTTAGTTCACAAGGTCCCAGAATTTATTTTTGTAATTCTAAATTGAAGAAAGAAAGAATGTGATTAATTTCTTTATTAAAAATTAAGGTATATTTTATTAGACAAAGTTTTTTTTATTAAATGCTAAGTTGCAAATATTCAACTCAGTAAAAAATTTCTGATCTTTGATTGATGGGAAGAAATTGACTGAGTTAGTGGGTCTTATTCTTTCCCATTTTGCCTTTCATTTAACATAAATAATGAATTAGGTATTTGGAATGTGTTAGCATCATTGAAAGGATGAAGGATCCGGAGTTTGTTTGTATTCTTGAATAGAACGTCTATCTAGTTGTCAGAAGTACTGAGGTCATTCAATTTAAAGGTATTTTTTTCATGTATATGAGTATACTTTTCACATCAAGTGAAAAGTTGTTATATAAAAATATTTTAATTACTGCAATATCAGAGCAGGTTGTAGTGTTTTCTCTAGTCTACTTAATAGTTTAAATTTTAACTTACTACAAATTTTAGCAAGTTTAAAATTCTACAAAATGAGGTAATTTTTTTCTCTGTAAAACTCTGTTAGTCATAATTTTACAACTTCTGTAACACATCATGAAAATATAAATTCTGTACATTAAAAGAAAGTACACTGAGGACAACTCAGCATGAAATACATTTGTTTTATCAGTAGTTTAACTAAAGACATTCTAACTTGTAAAGTAGTCCTTAACAGAAAACTACATATGTTCATCATTTGATTTATGGAATGTGTATGTGTGCATGTCATACCGCTCCCACTTCAGTAATAGGTGCTATTGGTTACCTTTAGCGCATTTTAAACAGTCTCTTTCAGTTCCATCACATGAAAGAAATGAGTATAAAGCATAAAATTTGTAGTTTGTTCTATGTGATCTTCATTATTAAAGTGTGTCTGGGGTGCTAGATGGTGGCACCGCAGTGAAGTGCAGTGTTTCACCAGGTCGGCCCACACGGGGAACTTTCGAGTTTGCTTCCCAAGGCCTCTCTGAATATGTCGGACACACGCTGCTCATGGTCTAGGGTGGATCATGGTGTCAAAACCCTGTTGGGGGAACCAGCAGTTAGTGTAATGGCTATGTCGCTGGACTCCGACGTAGTTGACCGCAGTTCGCGTCCTGGACCCGGTGGCTTAAAACTCACGCCGGGCACGTGTGTGTGCGTGCCCAAGATCCCGAGAGGAGAATGGAGGAGAAGGGATTGCGGCGTGGCCATCCCCCCTGGGGGGGGTGATTTCTCGCTTTCTGTCTCTATGTCTCTCTCTGTCTGGCGAGCGCATGTGCCCTATAGCAAAAACCTCAAAATAATAATAAAAAAAAAACCCTGTTGGGAGTGCTCTTTCTCTGTCTCTCTTATTCATGGAAAAAGTATATAAACTTGAAAAACTATGTTTGAATATGCCAATAGGCTTTTTTTTTTTTTTTTTTTTTTTTTTTTTAGTGTAAGATCGAGCTACTTAAGGTTCTAATACAAATAGCTTTCATTAAAATGCCCAAAACATACGAGAGACCAATGGATAGCATAATGGTTACGTCGCAGGACTCCTCTGTGGTTGACTGTAGTTCGAGTCCTGGACCTGGCAGCTTAAAGCTGCATGCACGTGTGCCATGAGTGTCCAAAATTCCGAGAAGAGAACGGAGGAGAAGGGATTGTGGTGTGGCCATCTCCCCTGGGGTGTGATTTCTTGCTTTTTGTCTTTCTCTCTCTCTGTCTTTCCATGTGCATGTGCCCTATAGCAAAAATCTCTCTCAAAAAAAAATGCCTAAAATATATGATACACACTTTTTATGTAAGCCTTAAGTGTATTTTACTGATTTAGCAACTGCCTTTTGATGTCATAGCGATCTGAAGCTTCTCAATAACATTTCACTCACAACTGGTGCCAACTTCACCCAGTTCATAGACAGAGTATTCTCTGTGATGACAGGTCCTCTACAAAGTATTGAGCATGAACTAAGATTCAGACATTGTTTTCAAGTTATTTATCTGACATTTATTGAGAACCTGTGAACCAATTATTATACTATTGTTAATAACCATAGGTTTCATTTATTTTTTTCCTCATTCATTGAGGTAGAGATCTGGCTTACTAGCAATCCTATATTCATACTGGATATAGTTCATGTCAGGAGAAAGGAGTGATATGCATATTTCATCCTAGTCTGTCTCTCTCTCTCTCTCTTTTTTAAGTATTATTTTACTTAACTTTATTTATTTATTTTAACTTAACCAGAGAGGGACAGAGTGAGAAAGAGAAGGACAGTGAGAAAGCAAGCTGCCAGGTACAGGACTCGAACCGTGGTTGGCCATGTGGGAGTCCAGTACCCTTAACCATCATGCCACCTGCTGGCCCCAATACTAGTCTGCCTCTTAAATGGTTTTCCTTTCTGCCTTTACTCACCTTCTAAGGGTGCAGTTATGTTTTTGTTTCCTCTGTACGTAATTTTAAAAGAAATGGGTGACATTCGTTACAGTGCCTCCTGCTGGTCGACTGAAATTTTCAGTGCTTGTTGTCTCTAGAATTAGTGGTGCCTGCTTTGCTTTGGAAGTTAGTTCAGGGTGTCTTCTAAGGCTGTAAATGGGAATGAGTCCATTGCATAGAAGGTATAAAGTGCTTCTTTAAACAGGCTATTGCGAGAACCTAAATTGTCCTGGGACCAGCTCTTGATATAAAAATTCATAGAAACCTGTTTTTCACAGAGTGTGGTAACTCCTTGCCATAGTGCTGTAGTGTTAAAATTCACATTGGCCAGGTTGTTCTGTAAATTAAACACTGACAGCTACCCTCAGGGGAACAGCCAATGTATTTATGATGATGTGCTGATTACACAAAATACACTGCAAGCAGAAAACAGCTGCAGAGAACAAACCTCTTAAAAAGAATACAATTACAAATAGCACCCTCAGTATTTCTAGTGGTGAGTGTAGAATACAGCATGCTAATGCAGGTTTCTTACTTAGTCTGCCTGAAAACAAAAAAAAATCTGAAGGAGATAAGTTAAATTACGGTTGAATGCACATGTGGTGCCAACATAGCAGTGAACAAATTTGCTTTCTGAAGAGCATGGCTATGAGTGCACAGATTTCATGTGCGAAGTCGTCTCACCGCCCCCCACCCGCCTTTTTTGTTAGTAGGTTTTATTAGTGTTTTTCTCATATATAGTAGGGCATGGCCTTGAGGTGATAAGGGTTCTAGACATTTGAAGGATATTACACAATGAATTGGCAGGAGGGTATCTAAATTGTGGTTAAAATTTTGTGGTAGAAATTCGATATGTTAGTGTTTGGATGTCAACATTTTATTTGAAGATACAGCTCCGTATTTTCAGTGCTATTAATGGCTCTGAAGATGTTTGTCCTTGGAATTAATAAAAGGAGTCATGATTCTCTTTCTATGGTAAGGCCTTTTCTGATTTTTTTAGATTCTACCTTTCAGGGATATAGTATTTTAGGACACTAGAATATCTGGGCGATTTTATTTTTAGAAGAATCAGCTCTTAAGTATGTCCCTTTTCATCCCTGCATGTTAATTGGTCACTGCATACAGGTAAGAAGATTAAACATTTTATTTAGTTTTCCCTGTTTGAGATTTTGTTGGAGCTTAGGATCAGTATCTATAAAATATGTTTGAACTGCTGAGCATGCTAGCTTCTGTTTAAATCAGTAGAAAATATGTTGATCTTCCAAGGCATAAATTTACTCAGGCCAACTGTCAGGTATAGCAGAGGGACACAGTGATTGGAAACAGTTCACTTCACCCGCCTGAAACTAAGAATCAACTCTTCAGTATATGGATCACTGGTATGTAATAATCGACTATTATTGGTCTGGCTGTTGGTCTCTTTTTAAATCAGTTTGGAACCTCCTGGAGTTATTTTCTTGGTCTGCTGACATCAATCCCATGTGGCAGAGGAGTTGTGTATAATCGCTTTGGTTTAATCAATAGAATAATTGATAAACCAGATAAGATTTAAACTGATTATAGCCCCAACAGAATTCCCCAGAGGCCTTGGACTCTCTTAATTTTGACATGTGTGTTGTGTACCCTGAGGATGAAGTGCAGTTTGAATTATCTGTTTTTATTTGCTTAATGACGGGGAGGGTGTTAAAGTCAAATGTTTAATTAACCCAGCAATGGGCTGCGTTGTCACTTACACACAGCTGATTGAGAGATCTCATGGAGAATACGGAATAGGAATGATAATGTGGCACTGGGACGGAAGATTGCTTTTTCAATCCATTTGCTGGGTCACTGCTTTGAATGTCTTATTGGATGAAAGGCATTCAGCCTGGAGAAAAAATTCAGCATTTAAGTACATTTTGTTCTCTTCTCCCCCCTTATCCCCTCCCTGCCCAGAAGTTAACTAAAACAGATATGTTCTAGGTTTAATAAGCCATTCATGTACTAGTAAGAGATCAGGGTAGTCGGTAGCCTCAAGCTACATAATTTCCTGTGGAAAAACAGAAAAATTCTTCTAGCCTCCAAGATATTCTAAATGTAAGCTCTTTTGTCCCTCAGCTCCCTGTCTCTTGCCATTATTGTGGAGTTGTCTTTGGTCACTTGTCTCCTGCCTCCTACTGAAGCATTTGCTCTGTGTACAGCTACCTCTAGGGCCATAGGCAGACCTTTTTCTCTTCAAGTAGCAAATTCTCCAGTACATTTTTGCTTTTCCACGCAGCTGGCTCTATTTGGTTATATTTCTGATCAAGTATTGTAGTGAGATTGTTGAACTGTTCAGGGAGGTGAAAATTTAGAGCAAGTAGACTCTTGCTCTGTTTGCTGTTGTTATATATACAGTTAGTGCCTGTATATTTCATTTTGTTACAAGCGAATTTGCTTTCTGTATGGACTAAAAAAAACTAGGTCAAGAAAAATTCTAATAACCCATACCATCCAAAATGCAGTCTGGCCATTGGAACTTCAATCACTTGCTGCTCACAGACAATCCTTGACGAGCTTTGTAATTGGATGTAAAATCCTTTGAAGATATATGAGCAAAACTTTAAATTTTTATATTATTACATTTTTTTCTTTGTGATTCTTGTGTGTGTGTGTGTGTGTGTGTGTGTGTTTCTTTCTATCCCCCAAAGATCTAAACCAGGAATTTACTAATTTTTTTCTTTGCTTTAGTCATTTGTATTCCAGAGAGCACAATAGGGAGAAGGATACAAGATTGATTTTTTATGTGTGTCCTCTTGAAAGCGTAGTCTGGGGCATGACTACTGGGGTAGGGGAGTGGGGGGATTTGCAGAGCAATAGAAACACGTGGCTAGTTTTCAGGCGCAGGTTGGACTTTGCAGGTCAAGGCAGACCAGACGAGTAGCTTATCTTGAGGGACGCAAGTAATAGACCAAATATAGAGCAGCTATTTCAGGAATCATGTAGGTCATTTAATTATCCATTATGATTGAGTGGCTAATGCTCTTTTGGCAATTACATGACCTCTGTTATTCTTGAAACCTTTCCAGGCCCTCGTGGGTCGAATGACCCACCAGTCAGTGTTCTCAGCCTTCATTCCACTCAGAAGGAAAGGAGATGTTGGGAACCACTGGCATTTAAAAATGGCTGTGCTTTCTTTACTGACCACTACCCAGAATGTCCTTTGTACAGCAGTGATGGGCAGCTGGTCTTGAAGTCATCTGTTCCTTCATTGTCTGCAGGAGCAAAAGACAGGTGTACGTCAGTTTCCACAAGATAGCATTTTGGCAGGACAAACCCTAACAGCAGAGTTGGGGATCATGGTAGTCACAGGGTCCGTACTGCAGGAGCAAACACTATGGTGCTAAAATGAATGTGCGGTACCTGTCAGGTACCGATCAGCCAGCCGCTCATCCCCAGACCCTAAAGTTAGTGAAGCAGGTTTTATCATTCCCTAACACAACAGAATGCTATTGAGGATAGCTAGTAACAGATTTGGAAAGATCATTCATTACAATTAGCTTAATTTAAAATTTAATGCTAAAGTAATTATTACATTAAATTTAAAAAGCCATTTTAAAATTGAGGTGCTAATTGGAGAATATTTTGGGAATATTTGAATTAATGTTTCTCATTTGTTTTTTCTTAATCAACAAAGGATCATTTATATTTCCTGAGAAAACTCTTTATTCCAGCTAAATGATAGTAAAACTTGCTTTTTATAATTATAGTGACATAAGGGGTAATTCCAAGAAAAGAAAATAATGTAGATTTCTTGTGATTTTTAGAATGAGGACAGTTACAGTGTAGAAAGTAATGATAAATTACCTGTAAAATTACAGATGAATTGTGAGATTTGTTAGAAATGCGCACACAAAATTCTAAATAGTTAGCAAAACGGAAGATTAGAGGTATGCAGTCATTCTCTGGCATTCCAGTAATTTAAGACTGTAGCCTTAAGAGAAATAATTTTGTTAGAAAAACATAGCCTTTAAGTAGAAAACGTTTTCATTGTTATAAAAACCAAAAAACTCTTGTTTTTGGAAAAAAGAAAAGTAATTTAAAATCTGTTACACATCAAAGAGCATTGTTTTAGACAACAAAAAAATCTACAAGATTGTTAGTCTCTGAGGCAGTAAAACTAACCATCTTCCTCAATACATTTATTAAACTACTCCAGTAGAACTCCAAGTTAATCTGTTTTTGTTTTATTTTCATTTTGTGGTTGGATTATATTAACAAACACAGAATTGAAGACATGAATTGGTGTTTATAACCTTTGACCCTTCAGAAGGAAACCTTGTCAATTAAATTTTAAATCCTCAGTCCAGTACTACCTTGGTGTCTGCTACTTAGAGACCTATGAAAGTGCAGTCAGTGTGAGTGATATTAGCTGTTTGCTGTTTAAAATCTTATTTCTCCGCATTATAGTGTTGTGTGTGTGGTTTTTGTTTTTGTTTTTGTTTTTAATTTCTATTGTGGAAGTCAGAAGAAAATGAGAAAAGCAGGATTTAGAGTAAAAGCAAAAGTTACAGATTAAACTTAAATATCCATAATAGGTATATAGTTAGTTTACTTACCATTGTAAGAAGAGAGCAAAGGATATAAACCATGATCTGTGATTGTGTGTGTGTGTGTGTGTGTGTGTGTGAGAGAGAGAGAGAGAGTGAGAGAGAGAGAGAGAGAGAAACAGGAGGGGGGAAACAGGGAGAGAGAGAGAAAGAGAGAGAGATGTTTGAGGTATATCCTTTCAGGACCTATGCTGAACTGTGTTTGTCAGCCTTGGAAACTGAAAGTTCATAAAACTCAGAGGAATCAAATTTGTAATTTGAAAAATCTGAAAAGATGTATCTGGTTTCAAGTCTGTGTAATTAGTGGGAAAGGCCACAGAATAATCTGCCTGTAGAATAACACTTTCTTAATAATGAGGTGAAAAGAGGGAATGTAAGGTGGTTTGCAGTAGAAATACGTCCCCAAACACAGCTCTTAACCCAGCCCAGTGCGGGTTTCAGATATGTACTTATTTACCCGGGGTGGCTTTATTTTCATTCCAAAATGGGTAAACATTTGGAGATATTACAGTTTGTCAAATTTAAAGGAACCTTACATTTCTTTCAAGATACTGTTGAATTGTAATAAAACAGTAACACCAAAACAAGGATGATATCCAAAGTGATGAAAGTCAATTACTTAGCAAAAGAAATAATAAATAAAATTCAGAGACAGGGATGACAGAAATAACAATTTATCAGAGAGGAAGGAATTTGGGGTACATCCCAAGGGTTTCTGTAGTTCTCAACCATATTTTGAGAAATCAAAAAAAATCTACATAATGCAGATGTCGTTGAGTTACAGAAATAACCAGATGTCCTTATTAGTAGAAGCAAATGTTTGCCTCTTAATTCACACGAACTATATATATGTGGAGGATCTCTGAATGAAATATTGTGTAAATGTGGCAACCAAGAAAATGGTGACATGAGACGATCTGCCCTACACACATGACCATAAGAGTAATATCATGAAGAGGAAAAATTATGGACGATCCGTGCAGATTTAACTACAGGAGATTTAAATGAAGAGAATGATACTTCTGTTCATGTCCTTCTATCCCACATTCTCTGGGTGAATTTTTATTCATTTTACCGTAATTTTTAGCTACTTTGTATACTGTCATATTTTTTAAGACGTAAATGTATGTAAGAAACTCTTTTTTTTTTTTTTTTTTTCCTCTATGAGTGGTAATCTTAATTCTGTCAGGGAAAACAACCAACCACTAGTATCAGGTTGTCAGAAAAGTTATGACATATTTTTTTCTGTGTTTTTCTATGCAAAGTGAATCATGACTTTGCCGGCAACCTAATAGTAAATAGAGGATTGTTTTGCAATCCTGTTTGAGATTTTTCAAAAATATTCAACCACCATTGTTCATAAAAATGGGGCTTTGATGACTGCATTGGTTGGTTACGCAGAGTAACGTAAAAATAAACCTATACTTGAAAGGATAAGGTGTGAAGTAACATGTTTGTTTTTAAATCAAGACTTTAGAGCCAAAAAACCTTTAGAGTTTAAATGGACTATTACTTCTGATGTGAAGTGTATTAGCATAATTACAAACTCTTTTATATACTCATAGTCATTGCTAAGTTGATGTTCAAACCTTTGATTAAGAAGTCACAAAGCTGAATGTGTTCAGACAGCTGTGTAGTCTCGCTCCTATTCACAAAACAGAGATAACAGTTTTAGGGTTGTATTTTTTCTTCTTGTCCTCCATATTTATTGCTACAAATTTGTCTTTCTCCTATAGCTAGACTTTCTTTTTTAATAGCTAGACTTTCAATGGCGAAATATTAAAATGTTGTGTTGTGATATTTGCGTGACTTGAAAGTTAACAAAAACAGCCCTGCGTGTGCCTGCCCTTGCCTTGTCACTCCTGGCGCCGTTCATCTCTTCCATCCTTCTTATCAAAGTATCTCAGTGCTTAGTTGAGCTTGTTTATCTTAAAAGAACAGGAGGCAGGCTTTTAGGGAGTAAGCTACATGTTCCAGTATAACAGGCACCAATGCTGTTTGACTTGAAAACATTTGATCTCTTACATTAACAGCCCATGTCACCGTAATAGGGACTACATCCGGGCTGTTGTTCAGTTTTCTATTATTTTAGCTTTGAAATAACTGTTACTGCTGCTCCCAAATCTCCGTGTATAAAATTGTACATTGGCTGTCCCCCCAGGACTCGTAAGTAAACAAGTTGATATGTGTGGCCAGAGGTGGGATATTTTGTTGGCTTTGTTTTAAATAATAACTGTCCCTACCTAGAGATGATTTTGTCTGGTCCTTGATGGTGTGCTGACTGACTTTGCTTGTGTAAATTTGTAGACTTAGTGATACCAAAGCAGATTTTTGTTTATTAATGTGTGTACTCAGTAAGTATTAATTATGAACTTTCATATTTTTTCCTCTAATAATGAACGTTCCATTTATGAAGCTTAACTTTGAAGAGCCTGGACAATTCCCCTAAGTATAGCAGTATGTACAGCAGAGTTGAAAATGGGCAAGCAAGAATTTAAGGGATGTGTTTGTTAGACATAAAAATATTACTTTGCTTTATTTGGAAATAATCAGTCATTGGTAAGTAATATCAGTGCTGGCAATAATTTGACAGTATTAAAAAAAAAACAGAAAACAAAATCGGTCAAATCAGATTGATGCTTTATTTCTCTTTAAGAGCACCTCTTCTTTTAATGGTGGTAAAATGGCAGCTTATTATAGCAGTGGGGGGTGGCAGCAGATAGTTTTAATCCTTCTTTTCTTCCTTCCTCTGTTTTCAAGGATTTTGTTTGTTTCCCCCTTATTTTTTTCCTGACACGATGCAACACTACCCAGAACTTTCTTCAGATTTAAGCTAAAATACGCACATCAGCCAGCACCAGCGTAATTGGCTGAAAGGCAGCAGTCCACCGGGAGTTCTTCCGAGCACTGAGTGTCGTGTGCTCCGACACGACATAGCTGTAGCATCTCAGAGTACAGAAGGCACTTTCTGTGCTCGCTGCCGGTGTTAGAGCAGTAGTGTGTTCTAAGAATGTGTGCTGTGCAAATTCTGGCTTGTGAGGTAATGACAAGTGTTTGCCTGCATAGACAATATATTTTTCCCCCTGAGGTCCCCACACACCTAGTTTCCCTCAAGCTCATCATCTCTGTCAGGTTAATCAATAGGCACCGTATGGCAGAGGGTCAGTAATCAGTGTCATCGTGCCTTTAAATCGTGTTGAAAATTTGCTTAAAGCCTGGGCCAATTAACATCGAGATGATGAATGGATGGGAAGATGGGAAGAGCCTGCCGCTCAGGGGCTTTGTGAGGAGGAGATGCTCAGCTGTTGAGCAGCAGACACCAGCGAATAAAATCAGCCATTCATGTGAGCTCAGTCCACCCACTCTTAATGATAATGTCAATCTAGCAAAATATATACACATTGGAGTTGTCACGAGTTCATAAATCAAAGGAGTTTGTCAAAGGCATTCAGATTAACGAGGCAGCAGCAATAACAAGTCAAATTTGCATAGAGAATTGCTCGAATCTCAGTAAATTATGATCCTGTTTTTCATTTGATTATTTGCTAATGTCTCAAGAGGGAGAATGATTATATTAGCATGCAAAATCTACTCCAGAAGTAGAAATCTGAGGTATAGAAGACCAGCGCACTATGACAATTAATCAGTTTCTGCATACTAGCATAAATGCACAAGGCCCAGAAATGAACTTCTTTTTTATTATTATTTCTCCTTGCTACTGATCCAAATGGTTCAGCTTGACAGAGACTTTATATTGCTTTAACAGTGTTCTGAATTGTGCCTGCAGGCAAGACATAGTTATGCAGCTATAACCAACCTATCCATCTGCCAACCAGATTGGAATTCTCCTATCCAAGGCTTCCATTAACCCCCACTGACAGCTCCAAACAGGATTAAGAATTTGGAAGCATAAAAAATAGTTGTTCTTTGCAAATACACATAATCCCTTTGCATTTTGAGGAAGGCTACATCTGTAGTGTTTTATAATTAGTGTCGGACAATGTAGCAGGAGGAACACCCTACTTGGCAGTTTTTTGACTTCTGTCACAGGCAGTAGGGCAGTACTAATGGAAGTCCTGTTTGTTTGGTTGTCCCAGAGAGTGTTTCCATTCTGTCTGGTTCCTAGCACCGTGCTGGGATTGGCATATTACTAGGAAATAGCCCTCCTTGAAAGCTTTAACTGGTGAATCCGTTGAAGTTTACAGTGTAGGGAGGCTTTGATGTGGTTGTGGTTTAGTAGAGTATGTCAGATGAGAAACGTGCTGGAGAAGCAATGTGCATGAAGACATGCCAGAGAATATTACTTTATGAGGACACTTCAGGTCCTCCCTAAAACTGGTCCTCGGATAGTGTTCCTTAGTTTCTGAACTTAAAAATAGCCTTTGTTTTCCCCACTATAGTCTAGAAGGATTAATCGACAAAATTTGTTGAAATACACACATGCACACACAGATACACACATGGTATTTTTTGTCACCTTTCATTGAAGGGTTTGAACAATTTTATTCATGAAGCTAAATCACCTTTTAACCTTGTAAAAGAGCGATTATTCCTATTTTTTAATTGCAAATCATATATATTTAGTGGCTATAATGAGCTTCAAACCACATAATAAGTTAATGGGCCAAGAGTATTAATTCAATTACTAACTTACCATCTAATTGCCATCTTATAGTGAAGCTCATTATATGATGTTTGCAAATAGCTGTTAAAAATTGATCTCGGGATTTAAAAAAATAATTTTTTATTTTATTTTATTATTATTATTATTATTAATTATTACTTAATTTGACCAGAGAGAGAGAGACAGGGAAAGTGAAAAAGCAAGCCACCAAGTCCAAGACTTGATCCACAAATGGCCATGTGGGAGTCCAGCACTCTTAACTACCAAGCCACCTGCCAGCCCCAAGATTTTTTTTTTTTTTGTAATGAGGGTTGCCATTCTACATGATGATGAGCTGACAATCTCCTTTTTAAAATTATTCAAAATCAAAGTTGCTGCTCACCACACATTCCTTCCTTTGCTAAAATGATATGATTGTCCTAGTTACGGAGCCCTTTGAATCCCTCTGTGGAGAAGGTCGCATAGTGGAAAGTGTTACTTTTAGTTTGGGAGCTGGTTATTTCATTTACAACAGATGTCTATTCAGACAGGCTCAGCTCTGTCGCATCATCCAACCTTGAGCAAGATGCTTACTCAAAGATTATTATAAGTCATTATGAGTGGCTTGACTTTTCATCGCTGTGAAAATTAGTTTAGTTTTTCATTGGATTATGTAATCAGCTCTTAATTATCCATGTTATCAGGAGTTGTGTGTTCAAATAGATAACCGAAAGCGGTAAATAAGCCACTTACTAGGTCATGGGGAATATTGTCCCAGTTATGACTCTGCTATGTGCTACCACAAAACTTCTTTACTTCTTGTTTGAGTACCAAAAAACAAAAATACTGAAAAGTTAGGGATGCTTTAGTTATTCACAGAAGAACTTTTAGTTCTAAACTAAGGGTTGGCAAACTTTTTCTGTGAAGGGCCAGATAATAAACACTCGTTGTGGGTCTTAGGGTCAGTGGCTACTCACTTTTATCCATAGTAGTGTGGAAGCAGCCGCAGGCCAAAGGTGAATGGATGGGCATGGCTGTATGCCAGTAAAACTACTCATGAGAATATGCAACAGACCAAGATTTGCAGACTCCAATTCTATAAACGATCATACTGGCATTATGAGCTAGTGGGTTGGCAGGACTGTAGTTGAGCAATTACTGAAGTTTTTCTGCTATGAAATAACTTTTTTGCTAGCTGGACAGTATAGGTATAGGGTTTTAATTAATTACTGACCCTCTATTAACTGTATATTATGTAATATGTCAAGGGGTGCGTGAGTAGAGGGAGCTACAAAGACTTTTCCCAATCAGCTTTGGAGCTGGCCTTATAGCTCAGCAGTTAAGAGAGCCACATCCCACATGACCTACCATAGTTCAAATCCCAACTCACATGCCAGGTATATCTGTGTGGGTGCTCAAAATCCTGATGGGATGGAGAAATGAGAGGAAAAGGATTGCAGAGTGACCACGCCCTTTAGGGGGGTTGTGCGTCCTCTCTCATTCATTCTTTTACTCTCTCTCTGGCAGCATGCATGCTCTCTGGCAATTAAAACAAAACAAAACAGTAAGCTTTCAATCTTATTGGTCAGTTGAGAGTAACACACAAAAATCTATCCAATTAAGTACCAGATTACATGGTTCAAGGTAAAAATGTTAAAGACTTTACAGTGGAATAAGGTGGAGCAGTTTTATGGTTTCTCAAAGAAGGTAACAATTGAACTTCATTTAAGAATTTGTGGGACTCTCATGGTGACTGTGGTTTGTATTCCCAACATGGTTAGCCTGAAACACACGAGGAGTGTGTGTGAGTGTCTAGGATCCAGTATGTGGAGGATGACCCCCCACTCTTGAGTATGGATATAGAAGAAAATTTGGTGGAACTTGAATAGATCTTTTTGTATTGGTTGTCAGAAAAGTCATGACATATTTTTCTGTGTTTCTGTGCAAAAATGTGTCATCATTTTTCAGACGACCCAGTATTTATGATTGTCCAGTAAACTAAACTATAAGTAAGAATATTTCCAACCAGAATTTTTTTTTTTTTTTGGAGAGGTTTTCGCTATAGGGCGCGTGCACTCACCAGAAAGACAGAGAGAGACAGAGAGACAGAAAGTGAGAAATCACCCCCCAGGGGGGATGGCCACGCCGCAGTCTCTTCTCCTCCATTCTCCTCTTGGGATCTTGGGCACACATGCACACGTGCCTGGCGTGAGTTTAAGTCGCCGGGTCCGGGACGCGAACTGCGGTTGACTACGTGGGAGTCCAGTGACATAGCCATTACGCTAACTGCTGGTCCCTCCAGCCAGAAAATTTTAAGATCATATCACATGTTTATGAGATTATGAAGAGATTTACTTAAATAATTTGGCAGAAAGTATGTTTCAGGGGAAATAACTGTGTGATATAGTAGAAAATTCTGGAAGGTCCTGAAAACCAGGCCTAAGAATTCATATTTGATTTTATAAAAAGAGTCATTGAAAGATATTGATAAAAGAAAAATACCATGATAGTGGTGGTATTTAAGAAAGGTTATTTAATCTGACAATAATATTTAATCCAACAAACATTTTAAACTCACATTATGTTCTTTAACTTTGTACCGAGCTACTGGAATATGAAGATGAAAAGGAAATTGGCCCTGCCCCAAAGGAACTTACAATAAAGGATGGAGGGAGAGCATGTTCATATAGAGATAAGATATAAAGAGACATAAAGAATAAGTGCCAAATTGGAAATAAGATGTTGATTCAGAGTAATTAATGACACTGCAGGTTGGCATAAGGGAGATTAGCACAGGCTTCTCAGAAAAGATATCAGGTATCGTTTTAGTTGTTTTTTTTTTTTTGGGGGGGGGTGGTGTTATAGTATGCAATCCCTCTCTGTAGCGGGTGGAGGAGAGAGAAAGCCCTCCACTCCCAGGGAAGCAGGATGGCCATGAGCAATCCCTTTTCCATTTCTCCTCTTGGGATTTTGGGCATGCATGCACACGTACTGGGATGTTTTTCAGGCTCCTGAGTCTGGAACGCGAACCATGCAGTCATCCTTGTGGTATCCAGCTGTCTTTTTTTTTTTTTTTTTTTTTTTAAGAATTATTTTATGTAGCTCTATTTGTTACTTTTTTTTTTCCATTTGATCAGAGAGAGAGAGCAAGAAAGCAAGCCACCAGGTCGAGGACTTGAACTGCAGTTGGCCATGCGGGAGTCCAGCGCTTTTAACCACCACGCCACCAGCTGGCCCAATTTTAGTTGACTCTTGAGTCAGAATTTTAATAGATGAAGAGACTGAGAAAGAAGGCTATTACATATTAAGGGAGTAGCCTTAGTAAACACACGGGGTGAAACCATGCTATTCTTATTTTGGTGAATGACAAATAATGTCTTATAAATGGTGGACAGGTTTCGATGGAAATTAAATCAGCTAGAGTATGGATGCTGTACTAAGAAATTTGTGCTTATCCTATCAATGCCAGAAACCCATAAAAGGTTTTCTTGCAAGGAAGTAACTTTGTTGTTTTTGTTTTTTGTTTTTTTTGGTTTTGGTTTTTTTGAGAGAGATTTTTGCTATAGGGTGTGTGCACTAGAGACAGAGACAGAATGCAGAAAAATCACCCCTGCCACCCCCTGGCGGGATGGCCACACCTCAGTCCCTTCTCCTCCATTCTCCTCTCGGGATTTTGGGCACGCACACACCCAGCGTGAGTTTCAAGCCCCAGGATCCAGCACTCAAACTGTGGCCGGCCGTTTGGGAGTGCAGTGCCTCGACCACCATAGTCCCTGCTGGCCTCAGGAGTAACTTCTCTAGAAAGAATTGTGACAGTAGTGGTAGAACTGTCAGAGCTTTAGGGAAGGCTGTCAGGAAGCTGTCACCATAGAAACGCATATAGCTGAGGTGTTGGGGCCAGAGTAGAGGAGGGGCAGTGCAAGTGCCAAAGTAGGGTCATATGTATTAAAACAGATGATTCACAGGTAAAATTTGTAGGTCAGAAATGGGCTAGAGGGACCAGCAGTTTGCGCAATGGTCATGTCGCTGGACTCCCACGTAGTCGACCCCAGTTCGAGTCCCAGACCTGGTGGCTTAAACTCATGCCGGGCTCGTGTGCATGCGTGCCCAAGACCCCGAGAGGAGAATGGAGGAGAAGGGATTGCAGCGTGGCCATCCCCCCTGGGGGGTGATTTCCTGCTTTCTGTCTCTCTGTCTCTGTCTGTCTGGTGAGTGCACGCGCCCTATAGCAAAAACCTCTCCAAAAAAAAAAAGAAAGAAAGAAAAAGAAAAGAAATGGGCTAGATATGTTCAAAATAAAAAATAATAAGTAAAAACTAATTCTGAGAATTTATAAAGTCTGAGATAAAAAGAAAAGTTGAAAGGGAAAGAGCTGATCTAGAAATGGATGAGAATGGGGCCTGCTGGTAATGCAGTACTTAAAGCCACTGGAGCCCACATGTCTAACTGTCCAGTTCAGGTCCTGACCCAGCAGCCTGAAAAACATGCCAGACATGTCTGTGTGCATGTCCAGAATCCTGAAAGGAGAAGTGGAGAAAGGATTGTGATGTGACCATCCCCTATGGGAGTGTTTTCTCACCCTCCAGCCCCTATCTCTCTGGTGAGCTCATGTGCCCTCTATTTTAAAAAACAAACAAACAAATTAGACGAGCAGATGGTGTTAACAGTTATATTACTGGACTCCCTCATGGCCGATCGCAGTTCGAGTCCTGAACCTGATGGCTTGAAAATCGTGCTGTGCACATGTGTGCTTGTGCCCAAGATCCCGGGAGAAGAATGGAGAAGGGATTGTGGCATAGCCATCCCCCGAGGGTAATTTGTCACTTTCCCTCTCACTGTCTGTGTCTCACACACGTTCCCTCCCCCCACCATGAGTGCACATACCCTAAGGCAAAAACCTCTTGGGAAAAAAATGTAAATTTTTTAAAAAGAAGAAAGAAATGAGTGAGAATGATTAAAAGACTGTTTCAGGGCCAGCAGGTGCCGTAGTGGTTATGGCACTGGATCTCACATGGCTGACTGAGGTTCAAATCTTAAGCCCAGCAGTTTGAGAAACATGCCAGGTACGTACATGTGCATGCCCAAAATCCTGAGAGGAGAATGGAGGCAGGATTGTGGCATAGCCATTCCCCTGGGGTGATTTTCTACTTTCCCCCCTCTCTCTGTCTCTCTCCAGCGAGTGCAAGTGCCTCATAGCAAAAAACTGAAAAGGTTGAAATTTGGATGTATTAATTTTGACACACACTGCCAAAGTTCATCATCTGAATATATTTTTCTCGTTATTTATTTATTCATGAGGAGCATGTTCCTAAGCATGGAAGCGTGAGTGGGAGAGCTAGACGAGCATCTTCTGAAGGGTCCAGTCAAGCTTGACCCCTTCCTCCAGCCCTTAGCCCCTCTGGTCTCGGGCACTCAAGGCACGTGCCTGGCATGTTTCAGGAGTGGGTGGGGTTCCAACCATTGTTGTCCTGCGGGACCCAGTCACTCTTGAGCAGCTTATTACCTCTTTGCAGCGGAGCTTGCCCTGAATGCCCTTTTTTTTTTTTAATGTGATTACTTTTCCTTTTTTATACACCCCAGGTTACTTTTGGAAACATTTTATCCAACACACACACACACACACACACACACACACACCCTAGCTACACTTGAGCTCTAGCTCTAATTGGATTGACTTTTCTCCAGACTGCCCTCTTACTGTGTCTACAAGTGTTACAACCCGAATGTTTCCAGTTTAAAGTTAAAAGCAGAGCGATGAGGAAGATTTTTATTTTGCCTCTTTTAATTCTAAGCCAGTGAGTACTGGCCTAAGAAATAGATACTTGAGCTAACGTGAAAAGTAAGTTATGTAGAATCTTTTTTCAGAAATATTTTAATATAATGCTGCTATTTGTAGAATGTTACTCGAGGGCTGCATCTGTATGTAGTCTGCACATTCTGCAGATTATTTACTATAATGAAATGTTCTGCTGGAGTGTTGGGAGTGAGTTGTTTTCAGTAGTCAGGTTTGCCTATGATTTGCTTAGGGTTAAGTGGTAGAATATACTTTTAATTATGTTTGATGAAATTTACCCCAAAAAGCTGATTTTTTTTTTTTTTGGCTTTAATTACTATTTTCCATTTCTTTTTCTTTCTTTCTTTCTTTCCTTTTTTTTTTTTTTTTTTTTTCCTTTTGCTATAGAGTGCATGCGCTCACTGGGAAGACAGAGGGACAGAAAGCGAGAAATCACCTCCAGGCGGGATGGCCACGCCACAATCCCTTCTTCTCCATTCTCCTCTCAGGATCTTGGGCATGCATGCACACGCTCCCGGCATGAGTTTAAGCCACCGGGTTCTGGACTCGAACCATGGTCGACTACATGAGTCTAGCGACATAGCCATTACGCTAACTACTGGTCCCACTATTTCCCATTTCTTAACATTTCATTCTAACTTTGATCTGTTAATTATTTTGACATAATTTTAGATTTATAAAAAAGTTGAAAGTAGAATACAAAGAATCCCCTTATATCATTGACACAGATTATATTTATTTATGTTATTTTTTCTGAATCACTTGAAAGTTACAGAATATAGACATATATGCTTTTAATCCTAAATGTTTTAGTGTATATTTTCCCAAAATAAAGACTTTCTTTTTAAAGTAAGTAATTATTTTATTTTATTCATTATTACTCTTAATTCTTAATTTGCTATAGGGCACATGTGCTCACCAGAGAGAGATAGAGAAGGAAAGTAAGAAAGCAAGCCACCAGTTTTGGTACTCAAATCATGCGGGGCCATGTGGGAGTTTGCCCTTAACCACCACACCACCTGCCAGCCCCAATGACTTCCTTTTATTATTTCTTTTTCTGAGAGATTTTTGTTATAGGACACATGTGCTCGCCAGAGAGCCAGAAATCACCCCCCAGGGGGATGACCATGCCACAATCCCTTCTCCTCTCAGGATTTTCAGCATGCATGGACATGTGCCTAGCATGAGTTTTAAGCCACTAGGTCTGGGACTCGAACCGTGGTCGACTATGTGGGAGTCCAGTGACGTAATCATTATGCCATCTGCTGGCCCCGGGACTTCCTTTTAAATAACCACAGTACAAATGATCAAAATCAGGAATTGAGCAGATGAACAAACTGGTACAGCATGCAGGGAAATACTGCTTGGCCATAAAACTGAGAGAAATACCGATATATTTAACAACATAAATAGATCTGAAACATATTGGGCTAACTGAAAATTCCAAAGCCACATTCAAAAGGTTACATATTACATGATTTGTTTATATGACATTCTCAAAAAGGCAAAATTACGGTAAAAAAAAGGCAGGTGGGAAAGAACTGTAAAAGAGCATTAAAAGGGAATTGGGAAGCGATGGAATTGTTTCATATCTTGATTTTGTTGTAGTTGTTATAAAATTATTAGCTTTTGTCAAAACTTACTGAACTGTATGCCAAAAAAGAGTCAGTTTTTCTTTATAAAGTTTAGAAGTGTGGAAACAATCAGAAAATTAATGTTGGTACAGTGTTATTAGCTTGTCTAGAGACTTTACTCAGATTTTTTTCGATTGTCCCAATAATATTTTTGTTGGGAAAAGAAAATATCAGATCATAAATTACATTTATTTGTTATTTCTCTTGTATTTCTGTTCAACTGAAACAAATCCTTAGTCTTTCTTAGTCGTTCCTGACCTTGACTAGTTCCCCATTTTTGGCTAGAGGGTGTATGTGCACACATGTGAGAGAGCACGCACGTCCTAATGGGGCTGGTCACATCACAGGCCTTTTTTCAGCCCTTCAGGATCCTGGGCATGCAAGCATTTGTGTTTTTTAAACTTCCAGGGCTGAGATTTGAACTGCTGTCGGACATGTGGGATCTGGTTCCCTCTTAACTGCTGCACTGTGGGACCAGCCCAACTTCGACATTTTCTGTTAAGTAATTTTATAGAATGTCCTTTTTGGGGAGATAGTCTGACATTTTTTTATGAGTAGACTTAGGTTTTGTGTTTGGGGCGAGACTTCATCAGAAGTCACATGTTCAGAAGTCATGACGTGTTCTTGGTACCTCATGTCAAGAGACATATAATGTTAGGGGGGTTTCTATCAGATTTCTCCATGGTGAGGTGACTTTTCCGCTTTGTATCTTTTAAATATTTTTTGGAGAAATACTTTGAGATTATTAACTATCCTGCTTTAGGTCAGACTTTCACCCACTAATTTTAGCATCCATTGATGATTTTTGCCAAACCAGCTACTTCCCCTTAAGCAGAACTTACTGGACCGAGTCTAGCTTGGTGTCCCAGGTCACTTATGCACGTTGCTTATTGAGACTCCTCACAGCTAAAGATGCAAGGGCTATGTGTTGCTGAGCTCTCCTGGGTGATGTGAGAGAGGCTCTGAGGACCGTGGAGGCAACCACTTAGGCACACGTGGCCATTTCATCATTCCTTGCTACCTTCAAAATTGAGCTGTTGGTCTCCGTTCTGCATCTCATTTTCACTATTAAGAGGGTACCTCCCCCTTGCTGATAAGATCCTAACCTCTCATGCCCCTACCTCTATTGTATGCAAGAGCAGAGTTGGATTTTTTTGCTTTGCACTGATTTCTCATGGTGGTTGGTCTGGAGTAAAAGTTTTGAGTTAATCTGTTTACAAAGGTCTAGCTATAACAATGTTTATAGGATTTTCCCCCTTCTTTTTCATGTTCATTAAGTTATTATTTTTAACACTACCTATATACCCTTTGTCCTGATGGAATAGAGAGGGCTAGAAGCTCCTCAGAAGCTCTGTAGCCCACTCTCGGGGTAATTACCCTCTAGCTCCATTCACCTTTTCACTCCTTACATATTCTCCTAGTACATACCCAGTCAGAGTCAGAGAAAATTGAGGGTCAGGAGGAAGACAATTGTTCACATGGACTACTCATCCTATTAGGTTCAGATCACTTTTTTCTTTTTTGTTTTCTTTTCTTTTTCTTTCTTTTTCTTTTTCTTTTCTTTTTGGTATAGAGGGGTTTACCAGCAACTGTATTTCAGCTCAAGCACCTATAGGGTAAAAATGTGATTTGTAATATATTCAGTACAATAAACTTCCACCAAAAAGTAATTAGGCTTCCAAATTATATAATGACATTTCAACAAAACATAGTTAACTTTGCAGTATATGGTTTTACATTGAATTAAATAGGTTTAGATTATCTGATGTGGTTTGTTTATTTCAAGGAAGGTAGAACTTCATGACCTGGGGGATAGTTACTAGCTGTCCCCACCCAGTTCGGGCGCCACATGTCCCGACCCGGGGGACAATCGAACAGGTTTCCTGAGGGAAGGAGTGAGAGCCAGAACAAGCGGCGCAGTGTCACAGCACGGAGACGACACAGTGTCGTCTGTTTATTGTGGGCAGCACGGTACAGCACGGAGACGATGCAGTGTTACAACTCTTTAGGGTCGCGTCGTCTGTTGTGAGCAGAGACGACGCGGTGTCACAGCTCTTCAGGCTTGTCTGGAGACGATGTAGTGTTACAACTCTTCAGGGTCGTCTGGAGACTGTGCGGTGTTTCAGCTCTTCAGGCTTTACAGGGTCATCGTCTTCCTGGTCTTCTGTGTCATCTTCGTTGTCTTCCTGGTCGCCTGGCTATTGTGGGCCAGGCATGGTGGTTATATACACGTTGGTGGATCATAAAAGGTGGATTATGATTGGTTGTAAACAGTGGGCCGTGGTTGGTTGTAAACGGTGGGTTATGATTGGTTGCTTTTGGACCAATCATTTGCCGGATATGCAAATCTGAGGGATTCTGGTGGCCAATCAGAGCAAGGTTTCGAAGGTCAGGTTTTATGAAGAGAACCAATCATGGCAATTGTTTGCTCTCTGAGAAACCTCGGCAGACTCGCTGGTGCGCAGCCTCCCACAACTAGCCAATTATATGTTTATAATTGAATATTGGCTTGTTAATTTACTTATTTTTTTTTTTTAGAGAGAGATTTTTGCTAGAGGAAACATGCACTACTGGAGAGACAGAGAGATGGAGAGACAGAAAGCAAGAAGTCACCCTCTCGTGGGACAACCACACCACAGTCTCTCCTTCTCCATTCTCCTCTCAGGATCTTGGGCATGCACGCACACATGCCTGACGTGACTTTCAAGCCACTGGGTCCAGGACTCAAACCACAATCGGCCATTTGGGAGTCCAGCAATATACCATTATGCCATCTCCTGGTCCCCTGGCTTGTTTTTATTATGTAAGACATTTAGTCTGGACACTTAAAACATTGATCTCTTCTCTTTTTAAAGAAAGTATCCGGGCCAGCCGTTTAGTGTGGTGTTAAGGTGGCTGGATTCCACAGGGCTGCGTGGTTTTTAGTCTCATACCTGGCGGCTTGAAAAAAATATTCTAGGCACATGTATGTGCATTCCTAAAATCCAGGTGAGAATGGAACAGTAGGGATTGCTGTGTGGTCATCCTCTCTGAGAGGTTCTTTTTTACTTTCTCTGTCTCTCTCCAGTAAATAAGCCAGTATTCAATTATGTTATTAATTCGCCCTATAGCAAACTAAAAATAGAGAAGAATGTTTACGGTTTAAAGTTGACCTTTCCCCTTCTTTGCTTGATTATCTTTAGCATACACTGTTAGTTTCCTCATTCATTATGCGTAATAGTCATTCCCTCAACTATATCCATCCTCCATTTTGGGGTAGTCTCCACTCCTTTTTTTTTCCCCAAAAAGGGAAGAAAAGAAACCAGAACTTTGAATTTCTTGAGTTTCTGTCTCTTTGCTTGTAATATACGTGGTTTTTCTTCTTTGTTTCAATTTTAGAAACCTTTGCCATAAAGCAATGATTACAAATATAAAATAGCAAGTTAAACCTCATAAGAGATTTCTGCCCAGAAGGAACACTGGAGCACTGGTCTGTCAAGCCAGCTCTCTGCGACGTGCGAAATACACAAATGTTAGCCACAGAGGTTTTCAGAGGGGTCTTTGAATGACTGTACGTTATTTATCCTTCAATATCTATTATTATTATTAGCATTTGCTATAGGGTATGTGTGCTCACCAGAAAAAGGGAGGAAAGGGAGAAATCACTCCCGGGAGCGGTGGGAGCTGGCTGCATCTTACTCCTCCTCCTTTCGTCTCCTCTCAGAATTCGGGGCATGTGCACCCACACGCCTGTTGTGATTTTTTCAAAGCTGCAGCATTCAGGACTCGAACCATGGAGTTGGCCATGTGGGATCCAGCCTGCTTAACTACCATGCCACCTGGCTGGTCCAGCCCCTCAGTTTAGTATCTTTTAAAGTTTAACATTTAAAATATATGTTACAAACCCCCCAAAAAGTAACTTTATATATAGATTTAAAACACAGTACTAATTGTATAATAGTTACATACTGGTATGAGGAATTTTAGATAAATTTGTGCTAGAAATAATTTGTGGATCTAAAAATAAAATAACACCTCAGTTAGAATGTGCTGACATATATGTAATGTAATCAGTATTTTAAGTGTAAATTTTAAAATACTAATTTTGCAAATGTAGTTCTGAAAAATATAACCTAAATAATATGTCATTTGAATTTTCTTCAGATGGTGATTTATGTATGCTGACTAGCAGATTTTTAGCACCACTGAACTCATTTTCAATTGTGTTGTCGTCTCCCTTGCTCCCCGGTCTAAGTACTATATAAATCCCCATTGACATTTTAGGGTCTGAGAGCTGCTCAGGTGAGAGTGACAACAAATGGACTCCAGTCCTAAACTGTTAATTAAATACTATTGCTGGGCCAACAGGTGGTGTGGTGGTTAAAGCGCTGGACATTCACTCCCACATGGATGACCACGGTTCAAGTCCCAGAACTGGTGGCTTGCTTTCTCACTTTCCTTCTCTCTGTGTGTCTGTCTTTCTCTGGTCAAATTAAAATAAATGAATGAATAAATAAAATTAAATAAATCATTTTTAAAATACTATTGTTTTGTGCTAAGTATTATGCTACATTTTTTTTTTTTTTGAGAGGTTTTTCGCTATAGGGCGCGTGCGCTCGCCAGACAGAGAGAGAGAGACATAGAGACAGAAAGCGAGAAATCACCCCCCAGGGGGGATGGTCACGCCGCAATCCCTTCTCCTCCATTCTCCTCTCGGGATCTTGGGCACGCACGCACACGCGCCCGGCGTGAGTTGTAAGCCACCGGGTCCGAGACGCGAACCGCGGTCGATACGTGGGAGTCCAGCGACATAGCCATTACGCTAACTGCTGGTTCCCGTGTTATGCTACTTTTATTGAAGAAAGGAAAACCAGATTTGAGGAGAAGGAGAAAGGACTGTCTTTTAGGACCCAGACTTGGAGATCTGTACCAACCAAACGTTGCCTGTTGTTGAAAACTAATTACCTGAAAGAGCGGGTAATAAGTGTAGTTTAAGCTGCCATCAGCCAAGTATGGACTGGAACTTCCTTGTGTCTATTAAATAAACTAGACCTGTGTTAGAGAAAAATAAATTAAACTTCTAATTACTATTATCGCTTATTCAATGCTTACATATTGACGGAGTTCTTTTACCCAGATCCTACATATATTTATTTATATACATGGGCATATGTTTCCCTTTACATATGTGTATGTCTGTATGTATATAAATCTTCAGATGAATAAGTGCATAAATATACATGCTGTTCTAGCTTACAGAATTAGAAATGTAATTCATTTTACTCCCACAAACAAGATTGAAAATAATGAGAACTGAATTAAAGCTTACTTTCTTTCACAGAATTCCTCAGAGAGAGAAGACTGTAATAATGGCGAACCCCCTAGGAAGATAATACCAGAGAAGAATTCACTTAGACAGGTATGAAATTCAGTCTTACTTAAATAAAAAGCTACCAACAACAAAATACAAGACTGGAGACCCTTGATTTGTCATTCTTTAAACACTAAATCTTACATTAAGAGCTCTGAAGTTGGTCTGGCCATAGCCATCAATTTCAATCAGGCCACATTGTTCATCCAATCATTTCAAAAGCATCCTAGGTGTAACGTACAGGACAGTCAGCCGACAACATGTAGTGGAAACAAAATCAAAGAAAACATTTCTGTTTCAGGAAAAATAAATGCTTCTTAAGTGCAGATGGTAGAATAGTTGACTCTAAACTGTATTTTCCTATTAAGAGTCTTTATACATTTAAAATTAAAAAATTAACAAAAACAGTTCTGCCTTTAATGAAATAAGCTCCTTTTAGTCTGAGGAATATTTTTCTTTTTCTAGAAGGCCTATAACTGATGATAAGTTAAATGTTTTTTCTTTTTCTTTTTTCTTTCTTTTTTTTTTTTGCTCACTGCTATGTCCACATCTCGAAGAGGTAACCTGTCTTACTTGTGGAAATTCAGTCCCATGGTGCTCTCTTTTTAAGAATTAAAATGTCTAGGTACCAGCAGATGACTTAATGGTTATGTTGCTGGACTCCCACATGGCCGATTGTGGTTTGAGTCCTGGACCTGGTGGCCTAAAACTCAACTGAGCAGTGGGTTTGGGCATGCATGCCCAAAATCCTGAGAGGGAAAGGGATTACAGTGTGGCCAGTCGCTCTGAGGAGTGATTTCTCACTTTCTGTCTCTGTCTCTCTGATGAGTGTATGCACCCCACAGTAAAAATCTCTCTTAGAAAAAAGAAAGAAAAGAATTAAAATGTCCAAAAAATGCTGACTGAAAATTTGTTCCTCTCACTGTCTGTAGTAACCTCTAACATTTTCCTTGCTCATTGACAACAAAAACAAGTTCTTATGGTGTTACCATAGAATAAGTATGCCATCTATTCATATTAAACATCAAACTGGTTAAGATGAACACCAGCAGCAGTAAGAATTATTTTAATTTATTTGCATTTATGGCATTGTTCTAGGAAATAGGAGACAGTATCTAATACTTGTTGAACACCATCCATGAACATGGTATTTATTTAATCCTCACAATAACCCAGGAAAATTATTGCGTGTGATGTGATTTTCAATTTACAGATAAAAAAAATGGAGGCCTGGAGAAGTTAGATGGCTTATCTGCTAATTAGTGATTTGAAAATCAGATCTCAGTGCTGCCAAAATGTTTCTGACTCCAGTTGGATACAATATTAATTCAGAGAGAAACTACTTGAAATAATGATACATCATGTTTTTATGTACTATGTTTAAAATATTTTTGGATGGGTACTTTCTCCTTTTTTATAAAATTACTTAGTAAAGGAAACCAGCAGGTGGTGTGGTGGTTAATGCGCTGGGCACTCCCACATGGCCGACCAGGGTTCGAGTCCTGAATCTGGTGGCTTGCTTTCTCACTTCCTCTCTCTCTCACTGTCACCCTGTCTCTCTCTGGTCAAACTAAAAAATGAATGAGTGAAAAAATAAAATAAATAATTATTTAAAAAAAAAATTACTTAGTAAATAGAATCAATTCAGGAAGCTCTGTTAAAAAAACCCAAAAGCCTAATGATCAGTAATTGATGTTGAGACAGTTACAGTTTTAACTGTTTGGAGATTCAGCACCTGATCTGTAAATCTAAATCAATAGAACAATATTGAATAAGAGAAATTTGGAGGTGGAAACGCTCTGCCCACTATATAGAAACAACCATCAGAAAACTGTGACACGACAAAAAGTTTTGGCAACTTTATTTAAGCTAACAAACGAATTTTCACTCTGCAAAGTTATAAATTAATTTTAATAGGCTGATCCAGATGGTCCATTTGGAAAATGGATAGGCTGATCTGTTGAAAATTAAACTAAATTTATCTCTCTCATACTTCAAACTGAAGCAAGAGAGAGAATCGTGCCTATTAAGTCCAGCACATACAGATGGACCAGCAGGTCACACATGGGACTAATCTGATTCATTTTAAAAATAAATGCATACATTATTGAATCATTTTCTACTTGCAAGATCTGTTGTGTGCAGTATTTGAATGAGGTTTAATGTTTTCTTTTTCATTGCTGTTTTAGCAGGTTCTTATCACCCCCTCCACTTTAATTTCCTCCCCCCACTCACCCTTAGTGCTCCAAAATGATTTTTCTAATATCTGTCATTCAGTGTTGAGATCCAAGCTCTGGAGATTAATTAGGTCATGAGGCTTCCCCCCTCCCTTCTTTGTAAAGGTTTTTATCTCCATTCTCTTTGTGAAGAGCATGAACTCAATGTTCTTGGAAAGAGAAATGGCCTTTAGAAACAGTAAAGTAGGAGATCCTCCTGGGGCCTTCAGAGTCTTTTAGCTTCTGGGTGTTTTAACAGCCCCATGAATGCAGATTTGTAAATTTATTGCAGTGCCATCTGTTTTTTTGCTCGAACCAGATTACTGTTGGCTTGTGTCTGTCTATTGTGGTGGTCACTCCCCAGGAGCTTGCCCTCTCAATCTTGGGGAACAGTGATGAATAGCGGGGGTCAATAGAAGCGGGTCACAGGGCAGCTGTCCAGCACTGCCCTGAACTTGATTACCCCACTGCTGATTTTTTAAAAGTAGGAGTAATATATAAGCTGTTTAAACTCCCCCTTCTCTCTATTGCATATGACAATAATGAAGTGCCCATGGCTGTTTTGTGTTGTTTTTCCCACATCGTCAAGTTCTGTAGACAAAAAGATGTCAAGACCACCCTATTCTGCCTATTGATATAAGTAGAATTTGTCTCATGTGGGACAATCCCTGTAAGGTTGAGATGCTTTTGCAGATATTTCTAATGGGAATCTCGGGAGCTCTTTCATCGCTAAGAATAAAAGTTGTTATGTTCTAACAATTTAGCATTTTTTAAAACTAACTTTATACTTCACAAATAATGTGGGAAGTTTACCATTCTTCATAGGACAGGACCACATGTTAATTTGGAGAGCTGCTGAAGTGTTGGAGGAGCTAAAATTAACATTTTTTAAAAAAGGAATATTACAAATAACTTTATGCCAAAAATTCGACAACTTAGATGAAAGGAACAAATTCCTTCAAAAATACAGCATACCAAAACAAATACAAGGTGAAACAAAATGTGTGTCTATTAAAGAAATTCAGTTCATTTTCAGGAGGCCTGTATGTTTTCACTGGTAATTCAGTAAACATTTAAGGAAGAAATCCTACCAGTCTTACAGATTCTTTCAGAAAATAGAAGAAGAAAGAATACTTTGTTGTATAGACTTGTAGTATTAGGCCACCATTGCATTAATTCCAGAACCTGAAAAAGACATTACTAGAAAAAGAAATCCTGAAGGAGAAAGTTGGGAGACCCTGCTCCGTGTCAGGTGTCATCGGCTCTTTCCTTTTCTATCCCTGTTCTCCCAGTATGGGAAAGAGGGAGGGTCTGGGAGGAGGGAAGTTAAACAGTGTATCCTTGTAAAGTAAATTCTGCTACTTTCAGAGTAATCTCCTCATCTCTTGGCATTTAATAAAGCATGAGCTTGTATTTTAAGGACATGAAAAGTAGCTACAGTTTTCTTTCTGCTTTTACTTCTAACATAGGAAGCCAAGGACAGTAGCCACGGTTCCCACAGCGTGTATTTGGATCTGCAATAGAGGGCAAAGGCCTGGGGAGACAGGAAAGTGCCCATTACTTTTTGAAAATGTAGCATTACAACATGCTACTCTTCTTTGCTTCACATTGGTGCTAATAGGATCTGTCAGCCCTGCCTTTTCTCTGTAATTGAGTAAATTGTGACCGCTGTCTAATCCTGCTCCCATCCCCCTTCCCTTTGTGTGTGTGTCCACTTACCGTCCTGAGAACGTGGGCAGTGATAAATAAAGCATTGAGTAGAGCGCTCTCAACTCTTTGAAAGCAGCATGATGCCAGCCCCCTAGTTATATTTCTTTAAGTGTTTACGTTTTTCTGTATTCTTTCTCTTGTGTAGCTGGAACCCTGGGGATGCAAAGCCATGAGAGAGGCCAAGAAGCTAACAAAGTAGCTGTCTCCCTTGTTAGCTTGTTCCTTTATTCTTTAAAAACAAGATAAAAACCATCTGGCTCAGGGCATTACATTTTCCTCCCCCATGCACCTCTATAGATGGAGACTTCACCTGCAGTGAGGGTTTACATTGATTAGGGAGGGAGCAGTAATTCAAGCTTCCATCCTCTCCAAGGATACTTTGCAGTCTTTAAAGGTGCTGACCCACTGAGTTAAACTGTCAGGGGAGGATAAAAAAGTAGCTTCATCCCAGGAGGTAACAGCTGCCAGGTTTTCAACACCTTGCAGGCTGCTGGAAAAATGTCACAATTGTCAGCTGAAAGAAAAATGACTGTGTTGTCATCTTCCGTTAATGACTGGACCTTATAAAAGGAACTACGTAAGCCTTTTGGAAGGAATAAGTAGCTTTTTTATTTTTTTTTCCTATCCTTCCCCCACTTCCCTGCCTTCCTAATGCTGTTATATACGTGGGTATGGAGTAGATTCACACACTCAAAAAAACAAACAAAAAAACAGTGAAGACTTTAAAAGGAAGACAGCTAGTGTAAACATGGAAGTCTGTGGGCATAGCTCCTTTATACAGTTGGCTGAGTAGGAGGAAAAGCACATCAGTGACACAAAATGACATTATACTGTGTATTAACAAAACAACAACAACAACAAAAAGTCATTCATAAGCCAGTGAACTGAGAGAAAACATACTGTATTTCTGTTCTTTGGAGGACAATTTGTTTTCAGACAGCATCCAGATGGGTAAATACCACGGCATTTCCTTTTTCATTTTCCTTTTTCAAGAGAACAGCTTCTTTTCTTCCTTTAAAAACACACACACACACAGATTTTACAGAATTTACTTCCTTTCATAGCTCTGTAATGTTCAGCTATGATGGCATTCCCTTCTTTCTGATTTGATTTGTGAGGGGGGAAAGGTTTAATGAAGTCCCTGATATCAGACAGGCAGATTTTTTTTCTATTTGTTTTAGGTTAGTCATTTTAATTGTATTGAGTAATTAGAAGGTACACACAGCCAAGGGAGCTTTGTTCTGATAATTGCTCAAGAAAACCCGGTCCCTATCTGGACTGCTTTGTGTTAAGACACTTCTCCCTCTAGTGGCAATAGTAAGCACTTTGGTTTGGCAGTAGGCAAGGTGTAATTGCAATATGACAAACTATGCTTAAGGGACTATCATGTAAATACTTTAGTTGGGGGTTTGGCATTATTTCATTATATATGTGTAGAGTTTTTTTTTTTTTTAACCCTACCTCCCTCCCTCTCTCTTTTTTTCCCTTTCCTGAAGTGCTTTGGGCTTTGGATGGAAAAAATTGCCTGAAATGTTTATTAAAAAAAAAAAAAAAAACAACCTGCAGTGCATTCTGGGTAATGTTTTGCAGCTTGACTTAATTTTAGTCATCTATTTTAATTACCTATTTATAAAAATGCTTTTGCATTTGTAGACATTATTTAATACTTTGGAAGAAGCACCTCATTTGAAATAAATAAATAAAGTGTACTTATTTTAAATAGTCCATGTAAAAGACCTTAAAGGTAATTAATGTAGGTCTCTTAAGTAAGACAAAAGTGATCCTTCTGAATCTGATGAAGTGATTTGTTTATATAACTTCCCACTTCTGCTGAATCCTTCAGAGTCTAATAACATTTTTTTAAAAACATGGTTTGGCAATTTGTGCCTAGCTACAGAAACCCTTTTTCAAAAAGAAGCAATTTAATAACCAGCTTTCTTGAAATTACTTTGAGCATGGAAGACTGTATAGGGGGTTGGTAGGTTTTTTTAAAATTTTTATTTCAGTGTAATCATTCTTTGATAAATTGTGTAATCACTGACTTGGTAGAAAAAATATTATTGAACTCCTGGGTTGCAATGACCATAAAAAGTGTATTTTCATATAGAGAGTTGAGATGTTGTAATAAATTATAAAGGAAACAGCTTATATGCTGGTCAAAGTCCATACGGGCCCAATTCATTTTGTGTTCAGTGCTTAATCTGGATGTGCCATGAAAAAAAAGAAAGAAAGAATGGCCGAAAAGGGGGAGGAAGCCTATTGTGCCCAGCCTTATGAGTCCTAAAGAAACCTGCCCTAAGAACACCATGGAATGAGATCAGATACAGCTTTGCATCTTTTGAACAAGATTCATAGCATCCGTTTGGCATTTTTGAAGCCCAATTCCAGCTTTCCTAGATGTCTCTTTGTAGTTGGCCTTTTCTATCCCACATTCTTGCTGGGGACATGATTTGATGTTACCATATATCCGAAGGTCCCTCTTCCTCCATCCCATCACCTATCACTAGCCGTTTTCATTATACTATATCTTGTTTTGCTATAGGGTGCTGAACAGATTTCTTAAGCAGCTTTTTGCAAGGTTAAAAGAATGCAGCCTGGTAACAAGTTTGTGTCATTTTAAATATATACCTTCTAGTAAATAAGAAGTCTGGCAATCAATCCCTTTTAGTGTGTTATATGTTTCACCTGACAACTAAACCTTCTATTGATTAGCCATTACTTTGTTAGATAATCCTATGTCATTGAATCCATTGTAAAAAATTAAAGTCTTTAAAATGTTTTACCCTAGCAGCATTGTGAAAATTGAAAACTTGTTCAGAATTACAGCCTGCTTTCACAAAGAAGGTAGTTTTCAGCAAGGGATCTTACTGGTTTATGCTTATGTGCTTTATATGTGATATAAAAACGTATTAAAGTACTCCAACGCAAAACTCTGCCTCTGGTTGAGCGCAGAAGCTACCTTTTCAAATGTTGCACGGGAACAGAACCTATCTTGCCCGTGGCTATTATATTCACCAGTTTGATTTCAAACTGGAAGGAGTCTTATAATACTGCAATATTGAATGGAAATGCTGAATGTTTTAGCCTTTTTATTCCAGACTGGTCAGAGAACTATATGACAAGTTTTGATTTACTGATCTGTGTTTCTTCCTTGGGAGATGAGCAAGACCATTATACCCATCTTATGGATGGAATGTGACGCTCTGGAAACCCACTTAGACTGGCATAGAGCTTCTGAATCTATCTGTTTCTCTCCTAAATATATTATAATCATTTGTGAAGGGAAAAGAGGATCATTTTGAAGGAAAACAAATTTGTTTTTCTATATTCTTTAACTTTTTCCCAGAAAAATAGTATCATATTTTTATTGATTTGCCAGACAGACTTCTATAATACCTTTCTCTTAAAATGTTGGGACCAGCAGTTAGCATAATGGCTATGTCGCTGGACTCTCACGTAGTCAACCGCGGTTTGCGTCCTGGACCTGGTGGCTTAAAACTCACGCGCCCGGGGGTGATTTCTCGCTATCTCTCTGTCTCTCTCTCTGTCTCTCTGGCAAGCACACGTGCCCTATGGCAAAAACCTCTCAAAAAAAAAATGTTAACTGCATATGCCTTTTTAAAAATTTTTTTATGCAGTGATTATACGGATATCAATTGTATAAGCTTTGGGGGTGGGTTGCCATAAGGGTGTGTGTGCTTGCCAGAGAGGGAGAGAAAGAGGGAAAGTGAGAAGTCAGCCCCCAGGGGTATGGCCAATCCACCACCCCCCCCACACACACACACACGCACTCCATTCTCCCCTGGAGACTCCGGGCACTTCATGACGCAGGCTCTGGGACTCCAACTGTGATCAGCCATGTGGTGATCCAGTGCGTTAACCATCATGCCACCTGCTGGCCACAGTCAATTAGGTTTTGTTTTTGTATTTTTTGAGAGGTTTTTGATATAGGACGCGTGTGCTCACCAGAAAGAAAGAGAGACAGAAAGCAAGAAATCACCCTCCGGGAGGATGGCCACATAGCAGTCCCTTCTCCTCCATTCTGCTCTCAGGACCTTGGGCACACACGCACACGCGCCCCGTGTGAGTTTAAACCACTGGGCCCAGGACTCGAACCACGATCGACTACATGGGAGTCCAGTGACTTAGCCATTGCACCAACTGCTGGTCCCAATTAGTTTTTTTTTTTTTTTTTTTTTTTTTTTTTTGTCCCGATTAGTTTTTGATAAACCTGTCTACCTGTATAATTATGACGCCTGTCAAGCTATAGAACCTTTTTATTACCCAAAAAAGTTTCCTCAGTCTTCTTCCCAATTTGTCTACCCCATGAATCAGTTATTGCTGTTATAAATTAATCTTGCTTTTTCTAGAATTACATATAATGGAATAATACATTTTTTGGGTCTAACTTTCACTGAGCATAGTGTTTGTGAGATTTGTCTATGTGGCAAAACTGCTATGTTTATTAGTAGTTTATTCTTTTTTGTTTTTGTTCTGTTGAATAAATATACTACAGTTTTTGTTCTACTAGGATTTTCTAAGTATATATGTATATATTTTAAATATGTGTGTATATATATGATTGGCCATGCCTTTTCACAAAAAAGAATTACTTAATTTCATGTTTTTGGGGTTTTTTTTGAGAAATTTTTGCTATAGGGCATATGTGCTTGCTGGAAAGCTCGAGAGAGAGACAGAAAGTAAAAAAAATCACCCCCAGGGATGATAGCTACACTATAGTCCCCTCGCCTCCATTTGCCTCTTGGGATTTTGGGCAAGCATGTACACACACCTGGCATGAGTTTCAAGCCACCATGTCTGGGACTCAAACCACACTTGTCTACGTGGGAGTCCAGTGCCTTAACCATTATGTCAACTACTGGCCCACTTTTTTTCTTTTTCGAGAGGTTTTTGCTATAGGGCATGTACGCTTGCCAGAAAGACAGAGAGAGACAGAAAGCGAGAAATCACCCCCCAGGGGGGATGGCCACGCTGCATTCCCTTCTCCTCCATCCTCCTCTCAGTATCTCGGGCACGCACGCAGACGCACTTGGCGTGAGTGTGAGCCACTGGGTCTGAGACTTGAACCGTGGTCGACCTCATGGGAGTCCAGTGACATTGCCATTACGCCAACTGCTGGTCCCTCAATTATTTTTAAAAATTTGTTTTAAGGCACGTGCCCTCACAAGAGAGAGAGAGAGAGAGAGAGAGAGAGAGAGAGAGAGAAGGTTGCCAGGTCTGGGATTGAACTGCAGTTGGCCATGTGGGAGTTGAGTGCCTTGACCACCGCACCACCTGCTGGCCTAGCAGTGCTCTTTTTCACTCTGTGGTGGTATGCCCTTCCATAACCGTTTTGCTTGGTTTACATGCATTCTTGTGTCTGTTAAAATTTTTTTTACTGAGCCCCTCCCCAGCACCTTCCACTGCCTGTACAGTTTGTTTTCTATTCTCCTTTTGGTGAACACCTGAACTTTCCTTCTTTATAAGTGGTGTTGTTATGACTTTAGCTTTTTAGTGGGTGTGTGTTGAGTACTTTTTCATGTGCTTATTGGCTATTCAGAATTTTTTTTTTTTTTTTTTTTTTTTGAGGAGTATCTAAGCTTTTAATTGCCTTCTCTCTGTCTCTGTTTGGCAAGCACACTTGCCCTCTGGCCAAAAAAAAAATATGTAATTGATTTTTGACTGTTGGCTTTGTTTCCTGTCATTTATGAATGAAGACAGTTTTATTTCTTGTTTTCCAGCTTATAAGCCTTTTCTTTCTTTTTCTTATTTTATTGTGTTGGCTGTGAGCTCCAATATAATGTTAAATTGATGTATAAAAGGACATCTTCATCTCATTCCCCCTTTTAGAGAGACAGTATTAAGGCTTTCACCATTGTATATGGTGTTATTCAAAGCTATTTAGATGGCTTTTCTTTTCTTTTTTTTTTTTTTTTGGAGAGTTTTTTTTTGCTATAGGGCACGTTTTGGAGAGTTTTTTTGCTATAGGGCGCGTGTGCTCGCTAGAAAGACAGAGACAGAGAGACAGAAAGCAAGAAATCACCCCCCCCCCCCCGGGGGGGATGGTCATGCCGCAATCCCTTCTCCTCCATTCTCCTTTCATGATCTTGGGCGCGCACGCACACGCACCCGGCGTGTATGAAGCCACCAGGTCTGGGACTCAAACCGTGGTCGACTACATGGGAGTCCAGCGACATAGCCATCACACCAACTTCTGGTCCCCCTCTTCTTTTTTAATTGCAAGAAGGTACACACACTTGTCAGAGAGAGGGGGAGAAAGCCTCCCCTACCCCACAATCCCTTCTCCACTGTTTCTCCATACCATCAGGATTTGGGACATGTGTGTACATGAAGTCAGTGTGTTTTTCTTTTCTTTTTCTTAAAAATAATTATTTACTTAATTTCATTTATTATTATTATATTTTAATTTGACCAGAGAGGGGAAGAGATAAAGTAAGAAAGCAAAAGATAGCAAGCCACCAGGACTGGGACTCAAACTACAAGTCAACCATGTTGGGAGTTCGGCATCTTAACAACCATACCTCTCCCCCCCCCAACTCCCACCCCCCTGCAGTGTATATTTCAAACCATTGGGACTGGGATTCAGACCATGGTCAGCCATGTGGCATCTGACTCTTTTAACCACTAGGCTTACAGGTTCAACCGAGGGAATTCTCTTTTATTTTAGCTTACCGAGATTTTTTTAAAATCATGAATAAATGTTCATGTTAGTTAAATGCCTTTTTTTTTTTTTTTTTTTTGGAGAGGTTTTTCGCTATAGGGAGCGTGCGCTCGCCAGACAGACAGAGAGAGACATAGAGACAGAAAGCGAGAAATCACCCCCCAGGGGGGATGGTCACGCCGCAATCCCTTCTCCTCCATTCTCCTCTCGGGATCTTGGGCACGCACGCACACGCGCGCGGCATGAGTTTTAAGCCACCGGGTCCAGGACGCGAACCGCGGTCGACTACGTGGGAGTCCAGCGACATAGCCATTACGCTAACTGCTGGTTCCCAGTTAAATGCTTTTTAATAATCTGAGATCTATTATATAGTCCCCCCCCCCCCTTTATTCTGTTAATATAGTGAATTCCATTTTATTTCCTTATGACTTCTGGTTTATATGTGATTGATGTATATCTTTGTGGGATATAGCATTTTTTTAAGAATTATTTCATTTAACTTTATTACTTTATTTTATTTACTTATTTTAATTTGACCAGAGAGAGACAGAGTGAGAGAGAGAAAGGGAAATTGAGAAAGCAAACTGCCAGGTTCGGCACTTAAAGCGTGGTCGGCCATGTGGGAATCCAGTGCCCTTAACCACCATGCCACCTGCCGGCCCCGGGCTATAGCAGATTTTAAAGGCTTATGCTGTATAGTAATCAAGGATATACATGTATTCATTTTCAACAATGAACATTGCATTATGTTGTGTACTTTTTTTTCTGGATTATTTTTAAATTTACATTTAGTCACTGTACATCTTTAGACTATACAACATGATTTTCCCAGCATGAATACAGTGTGTATTAGTCAAATCAGAGACATGGCCATATACATTATCATCAAGGTATAATGTCATTTTTGTGTCTCTTAATTGCTTTGTTTCTGCCTTGATCCTGTCCCTCCCTCCATCATATTAATTTTATTGAAATTTTTTGTGTCTGTGTTCATGAGGGATACTAGTCCGTGGTTGTCTTTTTCATGTCGGTCAGATTTTGGTGTCAAGCTTATGTTGGACTCATTAATATAAGATGGAAAGTCATCCCTTCCTCCATTTTCTAAAAGGATTTCTGTATGATTCTGTTGTTATTTCTTTAAAATTTAATAGAACTTATCAGTGAAACTTCAGATCTGGAGTTTTCTTTGTGGGAATACTTTTTAAGCTTATTATTTAAATTTATGTGGAAAGATTTCTTTCTCTCTCTCTCTCTCTCTCTTAGAGGGTGTGCATTTTTGCCAAAGAGACAGAAAGGAGAAATTACCCCCATGGGGTGGCCACACTGCAATCCCTTCTTCTCCATTTTCCTCTTGGTTGGGATTTTGGGCATGCATGCACACATGCCCGGCGTGATCCGGTACTTGAACTGCAGTCAACTACATAGGTGTCCAGCAACATAACCATTCTGCCATGTGCTGGTCTCTTCTCTCTCTTTCTCTCTCTCTCTCCCTCTCTTTTAAAAATAACTTCAATTTCTTTAATAGGTATGGAGCTAGTCAGATATTCTATTTTGTATTGTGTGAGTTTTGGTAATTTGTGCCTTTTAAGAAATGCTACCTTTAAAAACTTATTTATTCAACAGGTTGTGTCTGTTAATATCTTAGACCGTTCCATCTTGGGCTAATGGAGCCTTTGTAGGCCGGCTTCTCTGTCCCTTTGACATAATCAGCCATTTTTCCAAGGAACCATGGCTCCCTTACATATAGAATGTTATCTGTAATAGAAGCCAAGATTTAAACACCAACTTTTCCTCTACCTTTTAAAATTTGGCAGAGGGCACACACACTTGCCAGGAGAAACAGAGAGAAAAGGAAAGCGAGAAAGCGCCCCTTATCGGGGATGGTCATGCCATAATCCCTTTCCACCATGCCTCTCCTTTTAGGATTTGGGTTCCGATGCACTCGTGTCCAGCATCTTTTTCGAGCTGCTGGGTCCAGGACTCAAAATTGTGTAGTTGGCCTTGTGGAATTCGGCTGTCTTAACCACCATGTCATTGGCTCGCCCCACCAACTTTTCCTGAAACTCTCTGTTTATATAAGCCACGCATCACCTAAGGACAGGGATACGTGATGGTAGGCAATCTTTGTCATTGTGTGACATACGACTGTATGTTTGTTAATCATGAGTCCACATTCATACCTTCAGCTCCAGTCTAACATTAAGAGTTTGCTCTAGATTCATCTTTCTGGATTTATAGTTCCCTTTTCTAATGTAAGAAACTTGATTTGAGATTTTAGTTTTTCTTTTCAGCACTTCAAAAATGTTGTTCCTTTGTCTAGCCTTCACTTGCTGGGGAAGAGCTTGCTATTATTTATATTGTTGCTCTCACGTGTATAACATCCCTCTTCTCTATGACTGCTTTTTTCAGGTTTTTGTCTTTGTCAACAGTTTCTAGCAGTTTTGACCTGTGTGGGGCCTGTGTATCATTTTCTGCATATTTAACCTGCCTGTGGTTTGTTGATCTTCAGTCAGTAGGCCAGTGGCTTTCACTATTTTTTTTGGTTTCCCATTCTCTCTTTGCTGGGCTTCTGACATTGTCACACAGATGACAGACTGTTCTTTATCTTTTTTTTCTCTTTTTACACTTTGTTCTTTGGTTTATATTATTTCAATAATTTGTCTTCAAATTCATTGAACTTTTTTTCTGCCACTTCCACTGTGCTTTTAAAACTAACTAGTAGCGGGAACCAGCAGTTAGCATAATGGCTATGTCGCTGGACTCCCATGTAGTCGACCGCGGTTCATGTCCCGGACCCGGTGGCTTAAAACTCACGCCGGGCGCGTGTGCATGCGTGCCCAAGATCCCGAGAGGAGGATGGAGGAGAAGGGATTGCGGCGTGACCATCCCCCCTGGGGGGTGATTTCTCGCTTTCTGTCTCTCTGTCTCTCTCTGTCTGTCTGGCGAGCGCACGTGCCCTCTAGCGAAAACCTCTCCAAAAAAAAAAAAAAAACTAACTAGTAGGACCAGCAGTTGGCGTAATGGCTATGTCGCTGGACTCTCATGTAGTCGACCGTAGTTCGCGTCCCAGACCCGGTGACTTAAAACTCACGCCGGGTGCGTGTGCGTGCATGCCCAAGATCCAGAGAGGAGAATGGAGGAGAAGGGATTGCGGTATGGCTATCCCCCCTGGGGGGTGATTTCTTGCTTTCTATCTGTCTGTCTGGAGAGTGCACGTGCCCTATAGCAAAAACCTCTAAAAAAAAAAAAAAAAAAAAACTAACTAGTACATTTTAAATTTCAAATAATATACTTTTCAGTGTTAGAATTTATATTTAGTTCATTTTAAGTTTCCAGTTTTCTGGTGAAATTTTCTATCTGTTCACTCATTGTGGTTATGTCTTTTATTTAAGTTATTGAACATCTTTATTATAGCTTCTTTAGAGCCTTTATGTTGCTTATTCCCCCAAGCAGGTCATCTCGGGGTCATTTTAAAATTTCTTTTTCTCTTACTATGGGTCCATTTATCTGCTTCTTCTCATATCCAGTAACTCTTGATTGGCTAGTGGACGTCATAAGTGATATTTGCAGAAATGCTGAGTTCTTTGATGACTGAGACCCAGCTGCAGTGATGTGCAGTGCCGTGTCACTGTGCTCTCTGTGGGAGGCCTGTGCTTGATGCCGATTCCAGCCTAAAAAGCCGAGCACAGTGGTATGTGCCTGCAACACCAGCAATTGGGTGAGGAGGGGTTTGCTGAGGTAGGAGGATCAGGGGCTTGAAACTGGCCTGGGCAACATATCAAGGCTGTCTTTAAAAAGCTGGATGTGGTGGCACATACCCGCAGTCCCAGCTGGAAAGCTGAGGCCGGATGATCACAATATGGCAAGACTTTGTCTTAATTTAAAAGAAAAAATTATTGATTGATTACTGTGACCTCGTAGAGGCTTGGTTTTACCCTCGTTACAGTCAGGTGTGTTTTGGTTTTTGCGTTTAGTCCTAAGGCAGATTCTTTAGTCGTAACACATACTCTTTAGTCTCAACACATGGTTTTTATAAATTTCAGTGGGAAGCCTCTGATACTTATTAAGCCCCTCTAACTTGGTAGGAATCAAATTCTAAACTCTGTCTACCCTCATAAGCAGCAGCTAGAATGTCTGCTCAGGTCTTTCAGCCTTCCAGCTGTTGTTTTCCATTGGAATCCTTTGGGTCTTCCCTTTACGTGTTTGGGGGTTAGCTATGGATTCAAGATTCAAGATTCCTTTTTTTTTTTTTTTACGTTTGATTATTTCATGCATGAGAGAGACACATAGGGGTGTGTGTGTGTGTGTGTGTGTGTGTGTATGAGAGAGAGAGAGGGAACCAACAGTTAGCGTAATGGCTATGTCGCTGGACTCCCACGTAGTCGACCGCGGTTCGCGTCCCGGACCCGGTGGCTTAAAACTCACGTCGGGCGCGTGTGTGTGCGTGCCTAAGATCCCGAGAGGAGAATGGAGGAGAAGGGATTGCGGCGTGACCATCCCCCCTGGGGGGTGATTTCTCTCTTTCTGTCTCTATGTCTCTCTCTGTCTGTCTGGCGAGCGCACGTGCCCTATAGCGAAAACCTCTCAAAAAAATAAATAAATAAAAAAGAAAAAAAAAAGAAAAAAGAGAGAGAGAGAGATTGAGAGAGGGGCACCTTCAGTAGAGTCTCATCTGCAGTCCCCTTCCCACAGTCTTCCAGCTTCTCAGGACCGAGTTCATGTGCACACAGGGAATTGTTTTCAGCTTTCAGGTCAGCTTTGAATCCAAACCCACAAGCATCCATGTGGCTTCCAGTGCTGTAGTTCAGCATGCTACTACCTCTGCTACTGAGGCTGGGCTTTGAGGAAAATGTGTATGCATTTTTTGAAGCTTCCACCTTCCTCCATGACTTTCTTTCGATTTTGGGATTTCTCAATCGCCATCCACTATGGCAATCCCAAACTCTGTCCTCTGATACATCAAGACAATACTCAGTGACTTTCTCATTGAATTCTGCTCACTGTGCATCCAGAGGACTGGTGACTTCAGGAGAAAAGCATATCATCACACATCTAACCTGGTGTAGTTTTCTCCTTTCAGAAACACTGTGCTCCTCCTCTAGTTTCTGCCTTCTTAGGTTGATTTCCAGTGCCTCGATGTCCTTTTAAAGTGTCTTTCCATGGTTTATAATTGTTTTCTGCAGGAGGGTTAATCTAATGCAAAGTTTTCTGTATTAAAACCAGAACTCTTTGATTAAGTATTGTTTTACTCAGTAAATACTAATTACTTCATAAATATCTTTTTGAAACATAGCTTTTTTTTTTTTAATTGTGTGGTGTGTGCATGAATAGCAAATGTTTGTGTCATTACAAAAGAATTGGTGAGGCTGGCTCTCTGGCCTGGTGATTAAGGCAGTCAGATCCCACATGGCCAACCATGTGGTTTGAGTCCCAGACCCAGTGGCTAGAGAAACACATGGGCACATGTACATGCGTGCCAAAAATCCCAAATGGAGGAAAAGATAGCGGAGAAGGAATTGCAACATGACCATTCCCCATAGGGATGCTTTCTTCTCTCCCTCTCTGTTTTCCAAGCTACTATAACCAGGACTCTAACCCTGGTCAGCCATTATGGGATCCTGTTTCCTCTGTGTAGCACTTAACTGCTGTGCTACAGGGCTGGCCCTCATCCCCACCTCCCTGCCCTGTGACTTTGTTTAATTCAGCTATCATCACTGGTCTTTTTTCTTTTCTTTTTTTTTTCCCCAGAGGGCACATGTACTTACCAGAGAGAGGAGAGGGAGAATATACCCCCCATTGCAGGCCCTTCTCTGTTATTCATTCTGCTCCATCAAGATTTGGGGTGTACATGCACACATACATATCCAATATGTTTTTCAGGTTGCCAGGGTGAGGATTGCTTGCCCTGATTTTTAAAACATATATTTTTAAATAATTTCAACTTAATTATGTAAAAATAAGCCAGTTATATAGATACATTTTTTAAAAATTTGACTTTTTTAAAAGGTAACCTTTTGGGACCAGCAGAGAGCATAATGGGTTATGTTGCTGGACTCCCTTGTAATCAGCCATGGTTTGAAGTCTCACGCCGCTTGAAACTCGCACTGGATGCATATGCGTACATGCCCAGAATCCCAAGAGGAGAATGGAGGAGAGGGGATGGTGATGTGGCCTTTCCCCCGGCTGTGGTGTGGGGGGTGATTTCTCACTTTCTCTCTGTCTCTCTGGTGAGTATATGTGCCCTATAGCAAAAATCTCTATGAAAACAAAAGGTAAACTTTTAAATATTGATAGGGAACTATTTAGTTCTGCCATTTTTTTCTCCATCTTTCTTCAATTTTATGTTTATCGTTCTCTTTCAAAATAATAATAGTTGACCAAATATTCAATAATTCAGTATTTTAAATATCTGTGTGTCTATGCTCATAGAATTTTTTTTTTAAGTCTACTATAGGGTATATGCACTTGCCAGAGAGAGAAGGAAAGTGAGAAAGCACCCTCTTCCCAAGGGGGATGGCCATGCCACAGTCCCTTCTCCTCCACTCTCTTCTTGGGACTTTAGGTATGCATACCCAGCATTGTGTGTGTGTGTGTGTGTGTGTGTGTGTGTGTGTGCGCACGCGCGCACGCCATATATCACTTGAGCTTTGTCGGAGAAATCACTACCTGGGAGGATGGCCACACCACAATCCCTTCTCTTCCTGGGATTTTGAGCAATCACACACGTGTGTCCTGTGTGATTTCAAGACATTGGGTCTGGGACAGGAACCACAGTCAGCCATGTGGTAGTTGGATGTCTTAACCATTACACCACTGCTGACTCCCATAACTCTTACAGAAGAATTCTACTTAATAAATATAGGTAGACTGAAAAAAAGAAAAAAAATTTACCTAATATTAGAACACCACATTAACAATTTCCATAGCCAAGAGCCACCAATGGATGCTAAAATTAGCAGGAAAAATTTGAAATAGATGCAGAATATTTGTGTAGTCCCAAAGTATTTCCCCTGATATAGTTAACATTTCATAAGGGAAATAGTATGTGTCCAGTGGGGAATCTTGGCAGACATGTCCCTAGCCATGTGATCAAGGCCAGCATCACCAGATACTCACCGCCATGCTTCCCGATTGAGGTGTGCAGAAGAGCATGTTGCTTCTCTAGTATGTTTCCCAATAACAGTCTCACTCTGATCATGGTAACGCAGCAGAAAAACCCAAATTGGGACAGTTTATAGATTAACTGAGCAGTATTCTTCAGAAGTATTAGTTATGAAAGACAAGGAAAGATTAAGAAATTGTCGTAGATTAGAGGAGACTAAGGAGACATGACAAACAAATGCAATGTGGGATCCTGGATTAAATCCTGAACAGGAAAAGGACACTAGTGGGAAAACTGGTGAAACTCAAATAAGTTCTGTACTTTGTAAAGTTCCAAATTAACGTTTTAGTTTTGATTAAGTGTTCTGTGGTTACTGTGTCATACATTAACATGGGCAATGCTAGGGACAGATATACAGGTACTCGTTATTGTTTTTATAGCTGTTCCGTAAATCTAAAATTAAAAATTATCTTATAATGTTAAAAAAGTGGACATCAGTGTGTCCAAAATATTTTACCCTCCTTAATTCTAACACAGATATTTATATCAGTGGTTCTCAAAGAGTGTTCCCCAACAGCAGTATTTATGCCAACTGAGGACCAGTTAAAAATGCAAATTTTCAGGACCAGTAGATGGCGTAATGGTTACATCACTGGACTCCCACAGAGTTGGCTGTGGTCTTGAGTTCTGGACCTGACAGCTTAAAACTCATGCCCAAAATCCCACGAGAAGAGTGGAGAAGGGATTGCAGCATGGCCATCCCCCCGAGGGGTGATTTCTCACTTTCCCTTTCTCTGTCTCTCTGGCAAGTGTACCTTATGGCAAAAACCTGAAAAAAATATTCAACCAGTATTTTTAAAACCTATTTCCTATTCTGTTTTAATTTATATTCTGAACAGGCTACCAGATATACTTAAGATATGCATATGGTTATTATTTTTTTAGAGGTTTTTGCTATAGGATGCGTGTGCTTGCCAGAAAGACAGAGAGAGAGAGAGAGAGAGAGAGAGAGAGATTACCCCCCAGGGAGGATGGCCATACCGCAATCCCTTCTCCATTTTCCTCTCGGGATCTTGGGCACACACACACCCGCGCCTGGCATGAGTTTAAGCCACCAGGTTCGGGACTCAAATGACGATCAACCACATGGGAGTCCAGCAACATAGCCATTATGCCAACAGCAGGTCCCTGGATATGTTTTTAAGATATGGATAAATGTTGGTTTATCTTTTTTATATTCTGCTGTCAATTTTGGTTAATCCCTCTTTTTAGAGCAAAACAATCAAAGTTATGTACTTGTACTGTGATTCTTTTAAAATATTCCAAGATTACTTTTAGAATCATTTTCTCTCTCTCTCTCTCTCTCTCTCTCTTTGTTTTGTGTTTTTTTGTTTGTTTGTTTTTTGTTTTGCTATAGGACACATGTATTTAGAGAGAAAGTGAGAAATCACACTCACCCAGGGGCAGGGGTTGGGCATGCCACAGCCATTCTCCCAGGATCTTGGACATGCATGCACACATACCCAGCATGATTTGCGGGCCACCAGGTCCAGGACTCGAACCACGCTGTTGGCCATATGTGGGACCTAGTATCTTAACTTTCACTTTACCTGCTGGCTGAAAGAATCATTTTCTAATGGATAGCTTGCAAAATATTTCATTTTTCTGAATAAGAAACATGTCCCCTCACTTTTGTCAAGCCTCAGTGGTTTGGAAAGTTTAGACAGGAAAACAGCAAAAATAGCCCTTTTCTTAGAAGAGTAACTGCTATTGTAAACAGAACTAAGTTCTCACAATTTGCATTTTTTAAACACTACGTTCCAGTGCCTCCACCTTCCAGGCGTACGTCAGGCCACTGCTGCTCACGTACTCACTCATGGGCACGCAGAGGCTGTTGTGGGCTCTCTCTGCCTCCCTTCTTGATGTTGTCCTTCAGCTCCCAGAGTCTGGAATTTACAAATAGAACCTATTCGTGTGTTCATTTGGGGAAATATAGCAGAACTGTATATGGCAGTATTTCGATGTCTAAAAACCTGTTTTCAAAAATTTCTCTTTACAGACTTACAACAGCTGTGCCAGACTCTGCTTAAACCAAGAAACAGTATGTCTAGCAAGCACTGCTATGAAACCTGAGAATTGCGTGGCCAAAGTAAGTCATTACATATCAGTGTATGTTATATCACGTTGTAACAGTGCCGTATCTCTAGGGATCTTTCCTCCGTATGGCTCTTACAGACTGTTACAGGATTATACATTTAAGGAAAGAATACAAACAGACATTATTTTATCCAGGGGAGATTGCAACTTAGAGTCTCCAGTTCTTCAGTTGCAACAAATCTTTCATTATATATTCGGGTCACACCTTAGACCGGTTCACATTTGTTGCTTGACACTAGTTATAGATGATTACAGGCGAGTAAGATTTGTATAAGACAATGTGCAATTAATTTTATATGTTTGTTGATGGTTTTTTAAAACTTAATTAAATAAATAATCCATCATTGCAAAGATTATACTACAGAAAATCCAATTATTATATCACTATTATTATTTTTTAAGTGACTAATGTTGGGAATATTTCTTTTGGTGATCTTGGTCTGAGTGAACAAGTACGTTTAGTTATGTATGTGAGCTACTGCTTTTCTCATGTATAAATATATGTCATGTCTACAGTCTAGATAAAAAGTAATCTTAAATTTTAGAGAGCTGAGGTATTCTATGTTAACCACGATTCATATTTTCTAACCATTTAAGTACTTAAGAACTTTGACTTAAATTCAGGTGCTGGCCATTTTGATTTATTACAGTGGTAAATAATATTCAGTATTGACTTTATTTCAAGACTTCACTTAAATATTAGCTTTGTAACCATTCAGGCATCTGTCACTGTTCAACATTTCCAACTGTATTTTAATTTAACCTATTGTATTATATACTTGACCTTCTTATTAAGGTCAAGACTGGTATCATTTAAATGTTAAGGTTTGGATAATGGTTTGTCCTCCCAAAAGTTCATATTTTTTAATTTGGATGTCTCCCGAAAATTCATGTTGGGACTTAATTTCATCATAAAGGTGTTAAGTGAAAACTTCATCCCTTTGTGCTGTCCCAGGGTAGAGCCTTGGATGTGACAAGGTCATTAAGGTGGTACGTTTATGATTGAGCTCTGCTGGGAATAAGCAGAGGTAATGAGAGACAAATTTAGGGACAGCTACTCTACTCAAGGTCCTGCCCTTTGCTGTGTTGTAGCCTCACTAGAGGCTGGCCATGGGCCTCAGACCTCCAAACCACAAGCTGAATAAGCCCCCATTTCTTTATAAATCAGCCAGTCTTGGGTATTTCTGTTAGCAATGTAATAATGGACTAAGACATGTAGTCTCTCTCCACCCTTTGCTACAAAGTCCAAGCATGTTAGTCTATTTTTTTTCTTTAAAAAAAAAAAAAAAAAGAATGGTGGTGTGGCGGTTAAGGCACTAGATTCCCTCATGACTGACTACAGTTTGAGTCCCAGACCCAACAGCTTGAACTTAACACCAGGCGCATGTGTGTGCATGCCTACAATCCCAAGAGGAGAATGGAGGATAAGGGATTGCGGCCTGGACATCCCCCAGAGGTGGGATGATTTCTCACTCCATCTCTGTCTCTCCAGCAAGCACACATGCCCTATAGCAATAATCACTCGGGGGGGGGGGGGGGGAATGAATTATTTATTTAATTTTATTTGTTATTATCATTTATTTTTTAATTTGACCAAAGAGAGACAGAAAGAGAGAGAAAGGGAAAGTGGGAAAACAAGCCTCTAGGTCTGGAACTCAAACCACAGAAGGACACGTGTGAGTCCAGTGCCTTAACCACAATGCCACCGACTAGCCCTGATCTATTTCCTTTTGTACTGTTGTAACAAAAATACCATGAACTGGAGGACTTAGAAGCAGTAGTAATTGGGACCAGCAGTTGGTGTAATGGCTATGTCGTTGGACTCCCATGTAGTTGACTGTGGTTTGAGTCCTGGACTCAGTGGATTAAACTCATACTGGGCATGTGTGCATGTGTGCCCAAAATCCCAAGAAGAGAATGGATGAGAAGGGATTGCGGTGTGGCCATCCCCCAGGGGGTGATTTCTCACTTTCTGTCTCTCTGTCTCTCTCTGTCTTTCTGGTGAATGCACATGCCCTACAGTTTAAAAAAAGAAGAAGGAAGGAAGGAAGGAAGGAAAGAAACAGCAGTAGTAATTTATTTTGTACAATTGTACATGCTGGGAAGTCCAAGATCAGGGCGCTACCAGACCCAGTGTTGATGAAGATCATAGTTGGTGCCATTTTGCTGCACCCTCACGTGAAGGATGGGACTACCCAGCAATGTATAGAATAGGACCATTGGAATGATCCATATGAGGAAATATCCAAATTTATTTAAAATTATAGTTTAAAACTTCAGTTAAGTGTCTTTTAAATACACATCTTAATCATTTGCTACAAAACATATTATAAATTACATGTTTATATTCAGTCATTTAGTCATGCCTACATGTGTTGATGTCTCCTGTTTTATATTCAGCATTCGTGTGTAGAGGCAGGGGTGTAATTATTGAGCCTTTAAGAATAATCTCCTTTTTGGCTATCCTACACTTAGTTTCATCACAAGTGGGTGATTTCTGGCTAAACAAGGTAAAATCTTAGCGTGAACACCCGTCCAAGGGCAGGGTGATGATTTTAATGAGCTTCATTGAGAGCTGGCCAAGTGAGCATCTGTTCCTTTTATTTTCTCCATTCTTTGTAAGCCAGTGTCTCTAAGCTACATGGTTGTGTTGGTGTGTGTCTATATGATGTGGGGTTTGTTTGGATTTTTTTCTCCCACCCTCTACTGCATGGTTAGAAATCTTCTGGCATCTGGCATGGTGGAGTAATTTCTCCCATGCTCTTGGGTGAGGAAACAAGCTTGTTCATTGCTGCTCATCAGCTGTTTCCTTTGCTCCCAGACGGAGACCTTCTAATCCCATTTTTGCATATTTTGTGTTCTGACACCTAAATCCTTTTATCATCTCCTTAAATACTATTATTTAATAAAGATTTCTGTCATTTCCTGTTGGAATGCAGGTAACTCCTGGCTCCTCCTATTGGCCCATATCCTGTCTTCCGGCTCATTGGTTCACATGTGAACCAGTCAGATCAATGGCAAATAAAAACATGTAGCTGGAAGATTTCCTTTATTGCAGTAACCTCTAGGTAGATAGCAGTAGCACAGGAATAGCGAAAGAGTTTTCTCTTTGTTTACCTGAGTGGTGTGCGTCTCATGGTTCCATGCTGTTTCTGTTGGCTTCATTTATTGCTTGACCTTTGCAAGCCATGACTTGCCATTGCTTCTGTAGGTCTGCCAGCTTATCTCTGTTTCTTTTCGCCCTTAACTGAATAGTTTCATCTGCTACAGTGATATGGCTGCAGTGTTTTTTAACTTGGAACAAGTGGCAATTGTTGAGTCAAACCGTGCTCCAATGAGGCCTGAATGTCCAGCCACCTCCATGTGAGAACAGCTGTGGTATAGCGCCATCACCCATTTTTTCCCTCTAGTTCAGAGCAACTGAACTCTGATAGTGACTTTGATTTGGGTGCCGAAAACTCATTATTGCAGACTGTTGAGGAGAGTTTTAGAGAAGACAGTAATATCACTTAATTCTTTATGTTTAGACCCTGTAGTACATTGCACGTGACTGTTCTTTGCCAGAAATACCATAGTCTTACAGAAAGGGTACCCACTAGTCTTCCCCATAATACACAAAAACCAAGCTGTAAGGCAAACTATGGCCTCCCTCAGTTGTCTTTTTTTTTTTTTTTTTTTTTTTTCCAGAAGCCTAAGAAAAGATTTAAAAATAAAAATAGTAGAAGAGTCATTTGATCGGTATTAACTTGATCCAGGTAGTATCTGGATGCATGAAATGTCTTCTTTTCCCCCAAAAAAGCCTTTCTCCTAATTATAGGCCTGTGGTTCATGAGGCTTGTACTTGGAACATGACTGTCAACTTAGTCCTTTTTTCTTGGAGATTTTTTTGCTATAGGTCGTGTGCACTCAGTGGACAGATAGGAAGCGAGAAATCACCTCATAAGAGGATGGCCACACCCTTGTCCTCCATTCTTCTCATGGGATCTTGGGCACACACATGCAGCATGAATTTTAAGCCACCGGGTCTGGGACTTGATCTGTGGGAGTCCAGCGACGTAACCATTACGCCATCTGCTGGTCTCCAACTTAGTCTTTAAATCATGATCACTTGTACCTCATTGTCAATTTTAAAGTGTTTTTTAATTGTTAAAGAAAACTAACTGAAAAGCTGAAGAACATTCCATTTTCTTATGCTATGCTATGTTTTGCTTGACTTTTGAAATATTACTGAAAATATTATTTATATGCTTTTCTCTAACTTACCCCTACCCAGACTCCTATATGTATGTACACAATCATATACAGTTAAAATTGAGTTGTTTGAATACATCTGCCTAAATTCCTGGCCCAGATAGAAATTCTGCTTTTTTGTGTTTCGAAAATAAACAGCAAACCCCTTCAGTAGTCCTTTGCAAATGGTTCTGTGTTTGAGTTCTTGTCTGTTGTTGTTGTTTTACTTGAGACTAATAATCTGCTTGAAACTGACTGAGACAGAAAAATGTGATGCTCCTTTCCACTCACTCCAGATTTTGATAGAAGACTTGTTTTATTTATTTCCAAAATTATATCCGCAGGAAACAAGCTGTTTAAATTCAGATTATGCTGAAGCAAAATGGTCCTGGTATGAGAAGCAACGTGCTGTTTTACGAGCACAGAGTCCCTTTTCTCATAACTGATTGATAGTAAATATTTTCCCGAAGAATTATTGCCAACCATGAACAGTGCAACTGTTTCACTTTTTTTCCGTGCTCCTTGCTGTACCAGCCATTGTCGGTAATTAAGATCTACAATTCACAATGCAGACGTTTGCACTTCCTCTGGGTCTGCGCTATTTATAAGGCATTTCAGCTGTTCAGAGTTTCTTTTGAGTTTTAAACTACATGTTAACAGGCTTCTTTAATATACTGTTCCACAAGTAGCACGTCAGATGGTCCATTCTCGGCACAGGCGCCTCGGTCAGGTCTAAACTTGAGCTTTGTGGAGAACATTTAGCATTTAACCATATCTTTGAGGTCAGTATAGTCAAGAAGACTCCAGAGTGTAATATGTTACATATTAGAAAGGCAGGAATGAAATTCAGAAGTAATCATTTTTTCTTCCATCTTTGAATGTTCTTTCGCCTTTAACTTATTAATTGGAATAGCGAGGCTCTGGGAAATACACTGGAATAGCGAGGCTCTGGGAAACACACAGTGAAGTAAGTTTTTCAAGGTTACTTTTAATTATGAAGAGAAAGAAGGCCCCATTCTCTTACAGATAAGAGTTTGTATGTTTGTAAGAATGTGAGAATACACATGCATGATGTTTGCGAACACAGACATGGGGCACCAAAATGCATCAGCAGATTGACTGCACATTTGTTGTGTAATCAGCTTCAGGAACCCTAAGTAGCATATGCTATTGGTGAAGAAAGTGTAAACAGGAATCCTGGCCTGTGTTAAAATTGGTAAAATTCAACCATTTTTGAACCAAGAAGAGTGTTAATTTTAAAAAAATGTTAAAGTCTAGACCCACGCCCAGAATCTCCATGAATTACACTCCAGAATAGAGAAACTGCTTGCGTGGGCTCCTTGCGACCAGCACTCGCCATTAAACATACAATAGGAAGAAACCAGAAACTGGAAACCGTCAACAAAACGTATTGAAAACTTGGCCCGAGTGGAGATCAGCCTGAGGCCCAGCCACATCTGGTGTGCACAGGGGCCACCGGCGTCTTCCCGTAGAGCGGTTCTGCAGAAGGGCTGGGCGCGGCATAGTTGATTCCTGACGCCCTCGAATGTCAGAGTTTACAGCAAAGCTGTGTATCGCAAGACTTTTATTTGACAAAACCTAAAACTTTCTATAGTTCTTTTGAACTACTTGTTTCTGGAAACTTCTCAGTGAACTCTTTATGAACCTTTTTCTTTTTTTTTTTTTTTTTAAAAAAAGAGAAAGAAAGAAAGAAAGAAAGAAAGAAAGAAAGAAAGAAAGAAAGAAAGAAAGAAAGAAAGAAAGAAAGAAAAAGATAGCAGCAGTGGTTCAGCTGCCGGGAACCTCTGATATATTTGACTGAGGCTCTTCAAGATGCTAGAACCTATTCACATTCCTATCTAGCCAGGGAGCTAATAGATCGGGTTTGTCTTTGTGGATTGATCTAGATTAGCATGAGATGAGCCCAGTCAGTGTCTTCCTTAGTTTAAAAGAAAACAAGAAAGGGAGAGGAAAGGTTGGGGGAAAGAGGGATGGAAGGAGAAAGTTTTCCATCAAGAATTGACTGCAGTATTGCCTGCTGATGCATGTCGGATCACCCGCACAGAGAGATCACATGGTTTCTCCAAAAGTCAAACGATCAATTCGCCTCGTTTTGGCTCTGTACTTAATGCACAAACAGTGCGATCTGCGGGGCTGTAATTGCATTGTTAGGGCCAAGGAACAAGCCTGTGCCTTTTCAGCAGACAGCTGGCAGGGAGAGAGGCATGTTGTTAGGAAAGAGAGAGGCAAGGCAAATAAAATTACTGCTAACGCTCAGAGATCGGCAGGA